>VZUI01007794.1:0-56719 GCA_013401135.1 Cettia cetti
GCGCCGACGCCGCTACCTGCGGCGGGGCCGCCCCGCGCCTCAGAGCGCCGGGGCCGCCGAGCGCCGCTCCGTCCGCTCCGCTCCGCACCGCGCTCACCGCGGCTCCGCAGCCGGGTCAGCGCCGGGCCAGGCCCATGCGGCGGCGCGGGGCCTGCGGGCTTGGGCTGGAGCAGTCTGCAGGATGTGCCCCACCGCCAGAGATTCCAGGTCTCTCCCTCCCTTCCAGGCAGGGAACGGCGGGGATGGGGAGGCGGGGGCTGCGAGTTCTGGAGGAGATGGGAGGTGGAAGTGTTTGCCTTGGGCTGGAGGGAGAGGATGTCTTAGCTGCGGCTGTCCTGAGTTGTTGCGGTGGAATAAAATTTACAGGCTTCTGCTTCTCTGCGGGTTCCGATAGGCGTTTTGTGAGGCATTCTTTTTTTTCATGCTTGGAGTGATGTAAATGCAAACCAGATACGGCTTCTGCTGTTACTGCCAAAATCTTTCTATTTGCTTCAGCACTACTCACTAAAAGGAGTTTCCTTTTTTCCCCCTTTGTGCTGAGATTTGTTTTGTATTTATTTTTTCTATTTCAATGGGTAAGATCAAAATATAAACCTGCTGGAGGAGGGATGTTTATTTTGCAGCTCTCTTTAGTTAGGTAAATGATTAGGAAATGCTCATAAAATTACTGGATGTAAACAGCTCTGCGGTGGAAAATCACTGGCTTTGTCTCATTATGGGGAAAAGGATATTTAAAGATGTATATTCATTATTTCTCTAAAGAAAACTCGTTGACAGGAGTGCATTTTTATGCTTCTGAAGTGGGTATGTGTTTTAAAACTGCAACTTACAATGGCCCTGTGCAGTTTCAGTTAGAGGGGGTGTTTTCCATGCAGACTGTGTTATTCCATCTGTTATGCTGCAGTGAGCTTACTGTCTCCTTTTTGGATCATGCAGCAGGAACCCTGGAGCTATCTCCCGAGCTCTCTGCTGGCCAAACTCAGGGAATTTCTTTTCAGAGGTCAAAATGCAGCTGGAGAGTTAGAGCACGAAAGCATTTTGGTGCATTGTCTGCTTCCGTGGAGTTGATGAGGAATGAGCTCCTCCTCCTCTGATTTCCTGGAACTTTTTTGGGGTTTAGCGTCCTTCCGCAGAGTTCCTGCAGATTGGCTAAATGATTGACAGGCAGTTAGGAGCAGGATGTAGGAAGACAAAGTGTGGTAGCAGAAGCTTCCTTTTACTGAGGAGAATGCGCTAAAAATGTTCAATTTTGTTTGCTTTGCACACATCAAATGTGAAACGTGCCGAGACTGCTGCAGAGTTGGAGCATTGGTGGGCAGGTTGTTTCTTTAGGTTAAGAGACCCTGGATGACTTCAGTAGTTCCTGAGTTATAATAAAGGTTAAATCACTGAAAAAGACCCAGGCAATGATTCAAATTTGTCATGGTGTAATTTTCAAATTACATGCAAATCTGAATGAAACTTGCTCTAAGAGAACAGACTAAAGCATCCCTAGCAGGCACATCCAGTGTTTCAAAACCATACAACTGTAACTGGACATGGGACTTCAGGATCATGGAGGAGTCTCCCCTGTCACAAGCAGCTTTCACTGATAATGTCATTCATAAATTATTAAAGACTCCCTTAAAACTTGTGTAGTCTGTTTTTTTCCATTACTCCTATGGGAAGGCTATTCCTTTGCTGCTCAGGAATCTTTGGCCTGTAGTCTTTGTTTATGTTCCCTTTTTCCTGTGTGCTAACATTGTGCTTTTGTTTGAAAGGTTTGGTTTTGGCTTTGGTGTTTACATGTTTGGTGTATTTAAGGAACAAACTCTCAGTTCTTGTTTAGCAAAGCTGGACAAGCCAAGCTCTCTTGTTCTCCTTGTGAGAGGCTCTTCCTTTACCCATCCCCTCAGCACTCTCTGCAGCCTGTTAGGTCCTGAAGTCTTAGGGTCAGAACTTAAGCATTAAAATTGTTTACAGTAATGTTCTTTGCTGTATTGCAATTTTATTTTTTGCCTTTTCTTTATGGGAGGCTTTTGGCATCTCCTCTCTTGCTTCTGTAGACTCAAGTGTGATTTTACCATGATGTCTTGGAATGTTAGATGATAGTGTGGCAAAAATGCTGCTGTACTACTTACATTGTTCCATAATTGCCAGTTGTTTGGTGCTATTCTGCTGCATAATTCAGATGTCATATGAAACACCTTGGCTGTGTAAGTCTGCTGTTTCCTTAGTCCAGTAAAGATTAATGCTGTGCCTTGCCTTTTCAGACCATTTCTTTTAGGGAAGATTTTTTTTCTCAAACTTCCCACGTAAGGGGAAAGACCCAATTTGTTTTGGCTTCCTTGCAGGGGCTCAGAAATCTCCTCCACTTGTGCTAGATGAGCTTGCCCAGCTGGTGATGGATGATACCCTGGTGCTTTCTTCCTTCTTGGCTGGTGTGGCTCTTCCTCTGAGTCTGGGGTGGTGCAGTGCTTCAAGTGTGCTTCTGTGGGCCTGGGAGGAGGATGAGAAAGGGGAGATGTGCAAAGGGGGGGATTTTCAGTAGCAGCTGCCTGCTGTTATGCTGCTGCTCATTCACTGTGTGTGTTTTGGGATTCAGCAGATGCTGAGGAGTGGCTGACATCAGGTTCTGAACATCCAGAGCAGGCAGGCCACTGTTTCTTACAGAACTAGCTTGGAAGGGAAAACTGGGATTTGTTCCAAAAGGAAAAGGGACAAGAGGGTCTAAAAGCTTCCCTTGTAAGAAGTAAACTTAACTTTTTAATAGCACATTGTTCACAACAGCAATACTTTAAGTCACCCATTTCTTTCTGCTTGGCTTGGACAGTGACTTTCTGTGGCTCATTTGTGAATCAGAAAAATTCTGTATTCAGATGCTGCTTTTCCCTGTCACAAAGCATCAGCAGCCCACTTAAGTGTTAAAGCACATCTTGTTGATGCTTCTTGTGTTTATGTTTTATTTATGGTTTTTGCTGTTACTCACTTGAGAGCACCTGAAAGAGGTTTTACAGAAAAGCCTGTAAAGTTTGACTAGAGAAGAGGGTGCTAAGACAAATGTGAAATTAAGAGAATATCCCTGTTTTGAGCATTTAACTGTCATTTAAAACCTCAGTAAGGGTTATTTCCCTATAATATTATTTTAGCAGGCACTGTTAATGTGCAGACAGCTTCCTGTGAATGATGCTGAGAGGAAGTGATGGTGTTACACTCTGAGTATCTCTAGTTAAGCTGATAATTTGACCATATTTCAGCAGAAACAATTTCTTTTGATTTTCTATCTGGATGACCCAAGGTTAACAGCAAATTGTAGCCTAACTGTGTGTATCCTTCCTAAAGGAAAAGAGTGCTCAAGTAGACACAATTATGTAAGGTTGGTAATGATTTTATGAGTTGGTGGTTGATGTTGCAAAGAGGATGTAGGAGTGACCCATTAAACAATTAGAAGAAAACAAAAGTAGGGTGTCACAAGGCAAGGATAGAAAAATCATGATGCCTCTAGGACGCTGATGTTGCTTGGTGGTATTCTTGGCTCCAGGAAAAATAATTTTCACCTGTCATCCTGTTGGTGCCTTTGAGAGTTTCTGTCAACTGCTCTGAAATTCTCATTTGCTCCTTATTTCAGTTTTTACCAATTGTGCCCACACAAATAGGGTTCAGCAATAAGTTCTCATTTTCTGAGGAAATGGATCTTGACCAAAAGAACTGCAGGTCATACAGACAGCATTGTTTGAAATTTTTGTCTGATACAAAAGCCTTTCTTGCCAAAGCTCATTTTGTAAGATGCACTATCCACTAATGTAATCAATATCCTGTTGTAGGTGCTTATAACCATATTATAGGCTGAACTTTGTTCTGCCATACATATGTATTCTTCAATTAACCAAACAAGTGACTCTGTTCAATAAAACAGGTCTCAAGTGTTTTTTTTGTACAGTAGTAATAGGCAGATAATATTCCAAGAAAGTTTCTCAAGTGTCTAAATATGTTAAAGTGCCAACTTTACTGTGGGATTTCATCTACTGTGGTTGATGCAGAAATAATTGGCAGAAGTCCCTAATTTTTAAATTTAGCTCCCCATTTTTCCTCTGGTGAGATCTCAGTCCCTAATCTGCAAGAGCTCCCCAGATGCTGTCTCGTTTTGTCTTGTGATAGGAAGTGGTAGGATGGTGATCAGGAAATTATTTGAAGATAAACATCCAAGAGTGAATATGTTGCTACAAATCATAAGGCAAAAGTCTCTCATGCTGTAGCATGTTCCTAATAAGTTTCCCTCAGATCATTAATATCACTGGGATTTTTCCTCATGCTTGTGGTTTTAAAGGATTTTTGTCATGTACCATTAAGCAAAAATCCTTTAAGAAGGTATTTCAATGTTCATGCTGTCATAGAAGCAGATTTTCCAATCAGACACAGTTCCTTTGGGATAACTTGTCTGCTCTTTCCCCACTTTTCCTGAGTATTTTGTCAATATGGGCAAATGGGGCCATCCAGATGAAAGGCATTTTACTTTCCTTGTATAGATTTTAAATCCAGTTTCAACATCTGGGCAGGTTGTTAGCTTTCCTGATCTGTTAAACCTTTGTTTAAAATTCAGCTGAAAAATATGGATTCACTTCTGCAGAAGTCATTGGAAAGTTTTAACTTCATGAAGTCCATCAAGGTCCTGCACCTGTGTCAGGGCAATCCCAAGCACAAATCCAGGCTGAGCAGAGAATGGATTGAGGTTAGCCCTGAGGAGAAGGACTTGGGGGTGGATGAGAGGCTGGACATTACCTGGCCTTTTGACAGTGGCACAGAGTGACAGGGCACGTGGGAATGACTTCAGACTGACAGGGGGCTTAGATTGGATATTAGGAAGAAATAATAACACTGTGAGAGTGGTGAGGCCTTGGCACAGGGTGCCCAGAGAAGCTGTGGCTGCCCCATCCCTGAAACTTCTCAAGGCTGGGTTGGAGGAACCTGGGATAGTGGAAGGTGTCCCTGCCCATGGCAGGGGGTTGGAACTGGATAATCCTGTGGTTCCATGAAAGCCAAGCAGTCCTTTACTACACTGCAGTTTCTGGAGTGCCTCTTGCTAGAGCATATTCATATATCTTCCAGATAGATTGTTTTGTAATAACAGATTTTTCACGTCCAAAGAGAGTAAGTTTCCACATTGGTTTTGTATTAAGAAATACTCAGTGTTTTGGAGGGATAAAAATACCTTGGATTGCAGCTGTAAGGCAGCAGTTTGTCTGTACAACACTTGTAGCTGTGGAGCCCTTTGTGTACAGTGGGGTGCCCAACTAAGTCTCCTTAGCTTCAGCAGTTTTTTCTTTGCATTACCATTTTTTTCTTTGCATTACCATTTCCCCCCCTAATTGTTATTGGGATGAGGCTTGATCCACTGTTGGTTTAAGAAGATTTGTCCATCATGCTTTGTATAAACAGAGGTTATTTGCAAATTTCTTTTTATGATTTATTGTTTCCATGAAGAGATGATGTTTGAAGGCATGGGAAGCATCTGAAGGTATCATGCTTTGATAAGGAGACTTGGGAGGGAGTCTCTGAGAAGGGACACCTTGGGGAATTTGTGGGTCTCCTATGCCACAGTAGGTAAGCTGGTAAGAGACAGTGTTTACTTGTCAGTTAAGGTTTGTTCTTTCCAATATTAGAATTGATGATTAGCAGTTGTATTAATTGACAAAAATCCTGTTACTTGAAAATTCCCCAAATCAAGACTGGTTTGCCCATGAAAGAGAATTGAACAGATTGTGGGATGTATGTAGGAATGAATTGGGAGAATTTTATACTGATTTTTGAAGTGTATAATGTTCTACGGATAATGATGGTCTTAAAGTAGAACAGAAGCTGAAGAATTTTAAATTTTTCATATTCTTAGGTATCATCTGAGAGGCTCTGCTTTGTGACTGGCTTTGAAGCATAAACCAGAAAAGCTACCACCTAATTAGTCAATCCTTTCATTCCCTTTTTTAATGTCTCAGCCCTTACATTTTAATTGCTGTGGATTTCAGTCCTGCAGAAGCAAACAAAATCAGTCCTAACTGTAAATGTCACCAAATTATATTTCATGTTTTGACATAAATCAGTAACATTCTCTTAAAATATTGTATCCATTTTGAAAACCTTAATGAAAATTAATAACTTGCCTATTGGCTCAATAATGAAGATAGATTGAAATGTGTAATCTTTGTATGGGACCAACTCTTGCAAGTAGTCACAGACATTAATGTTGTAGTTGTCAGTTTTTTGCAATCTGTTTTCTCCAAATGTGTCCAAAAATCAGTGTGTAGTTGGTTTAAGTTTTCTTAATTATTCTCATCTAACTTCTTGCATAAAATTTTGCAATTTATCTGTGGGAATTTATTTTTGTTTTGTTTAAAAGCCACAGAACAGGAAATTCATACAAATTAGCTACTGAATAATGACCACATCTCAACAGAGTGCCTTGCTCAAATTTCTTGTGTGAAAACACCTCTGTTTTTCAACTTTCCCTTTCTCTTTTGAAACAAACGTTGGCTCAAAAGCAAGTAGCTTTTGTCTTATTCTTTACTGATTTTGGAAATATGTTCAAGTCATTTATGTATTTCTGATTTACGGGGAGAGGCATGAAATGAGCAGGTGGGGTTTTGGGGTTTTTTTCATTAGTTTTAGCTTCTGTTTCAATTCCAGCTGGAGCCCCACCGTTCACGATCTGTAATTCCTTTACCTAAGTGTGATTTTTGGGTTTCGTTTTCTGGCGGCTTTGCCCTGCAAGCTTCTTGATTTTGTAACCTGAACTTCAAAGGCTGCTTTGTGCAGCAAGCCCCTGCCATTGACTGCCTTGTAAAGCTGGGTGTTTCCACTGCTTCTGGTGGTTCTGGGAGAGGGGAAGGTTTAAATGTAAGCATTGCCTCTGTGGGGTTGCGTTTTGGGGGCTTGATGGGAGCGTGGTGAGGATGCAGGTGTGTGCATCATCCTGCACTCATGGGCAGGCTCTACTCCTGTCCCTGTGCCTGCTAAGAGACCTTGGCTTTCATTTGGGTAAATCCAGGTGCTGAACATAACCAAATGCATTTTCCAGGGTGTGGCAGTGGTTATGTACAATGTTCTATATGCTGCATTTTAGCTTTTAGCATTCCCACATGAAAAGACTTCCTGAAGGCTTAAATGAATTGCTTCTGAAATACTCCAAGTGTGGAAATGTTGTCTGCTTAAGAATAACAATGAGACAAAAGTAAATCATGGTGAAAAGAATAACACCACAAAAAGCTTTGGAGTATATTGTATTAATGGGCAATTTAGCCTTAGTAGCAGCTTTGCACAGATCACTTAAGTTGAGTAGATGAAACAAATTTAAATCCCCCGAGTCCTCACTAATTACACCACAATAAGTAGCTATAGAAACACCAATGCAAAATGTGGTTGTAATATTGCAATACTACTGAGCTGTGTTTGGTACACAAATGGAGACTTTTGCATTTATGGCTCTCAAAACAACTGTAGCAGGACCCCTTCCTGAAAGAATGTAATGGTGTTTGTATGCAACATCTTTGGTCCTCCTGGGATCTTGACTGCTCTGGTTCTCTGAGCAAACTCAGAGATTTTTTATTTTTTTTTTAATTCAGGAAGACTCTGGGAAAGGTGCTCTCTAAGGTGTTTGTTACTGCCATCTTGCTCTTTTGAGCACTCTTACACCATCCCAGCCAGTGGAAGGGCTTATTGACTTGAATAAAAGTGCAGGATCCAACCCTAGTAATAAAAAAAATTGCTGTGCTAGACAGATGCATTTTGACTTATGTGTTGGTCTGTATATATTGATTTGAGAAAGGAATTATCTGTCATGATCATAACTGATGAAAGTCAAACTGAAGTAAACTGTTGCACAGGAAATGAAAACTGACATTTATATAACAAAAAAAAAACATTGTGCATACTAAGAGTTGGACTTGGAAAGGATGTGTTGAGGTGATTAAATTCTCTGTTCCATTCATTGTTTGTTTTTGCACATCCTGGATGAGTGAAGCAGGGAATAACTGGAATTTATTTTGCTCAGAGGCAGGGATCACTTTCTGATAGCACTAGCTTATTGCAGTCTTACATTCTGTTTGATTCCCTTCTGTCTTCATCACTGTCCACCTCAGTTCCTTCTGTCTTTGAGATCTCTTCCAGCCTGGTACCAAGTTGGACTGATTCTTTTGTGCATATTCTGACCTAGGTTCCTATGGATTGTGATCAAGTTACCTCTTTATGTTTACCCGAGAGAGAATTAATTGTTCTCCAGTGAAAATAGGTGAAGCTTGTTTCCTGCTTTTTCATTTTATAAAAAAGTCATATTTTAGGCTTCTCCCCAGCTGTGTTTGTAGAGATCTGTGGGGCTGACATGTAATTGCTGCCCTGTTTTGTGCTGTAGCATCTTTGAGTGTTCATGTCCCTGTCATGAGCCATTGGTGTTGGTGAGTGATCCCTTCTCTTTTCCAAACAGTGCTGAGTGCCTCATGTTTGTGCTGGTGTGAGGCAGTCTCCCCTGAGGTGATCTGATGGAATGTTCTCTCTGCTCTGTGTGGAGCAGTCCTGGAGCTTTCACATGGTCTGCAGGGCTGTATTCACTTCATCCTCTGATCACAGCTCCTATTATGTGCTGGTGGGATCTTGCTCCATGAGCTGGGGCTGCTCCCTGTGCATCCCGACAGTGTGATCTCTGTGGATACCTGTCACCTCTAACCTGTTTTAGTGTCCAGGCACTGCATGAGAGCTGCTGAGTTGACTGCTCTGTGTAGTGTGGCAGCAAGGATGTGTGTGTGTTGTAAAAGATGATGGTACCAGTCCTGCTAGACTGGCACTGAACATCTCAAGGTAGAGCATTTCAAGTTGTTGATCCATAACTGACCCTGGGATAAGGTTCTTGTGAGAAATTTTGTGACATCTTTACCCAAGTGAACTTGAATGATTTGCTGCCAATACTAGCTGAGAGCAAACTGATGTGGATGACTTGGGGTGGTGCTGTCAACACCTAGTTTTGCACCCCAGTGCTGGTTTTATTCAGTGGTATAGATGCAGCCAATAAAGATGAGGTGTTGCTCTGAGAAAATGAGGGGCTATTAAGGCTTGGTAGGTTCCCTGTGACCTGCTGTTTTGTCCTATGTCCTGACAGGTTGTGTGGTAGATAACAGCTGGATTTGATTTCCAGCTTAACTGCTAGAATTCTGGGGGATGTCATTTACCCCTTAAATGTCACTTTACCATGTTTCAAGACAACCACGATAGTACTGACTTCAGATTTTACAGTGCTTTCAAATCTCAAAGGGGCTGTAACAAAGGCCTGCAAATGGGTGTGACAACTCAGAGTCTATGCAATTAGTAAGTCAGGTGGGAATTTGAGGTTCTTAGTGATGCCATAATAACCAAGTTACTTCTGTTTGAGGGAAGTGGTCGAGTTTCCTGCTGGCAGAAATCATTCGGGTTTTCCTGCCTTGCTCTGTTTTGTGGGCTGTGATCATTTGCCCTGACATTTGATTGCTATGACCCTGAAAGCGTGACTTGACTGTTTACCTGCTCTTCAAAGGGTTCAGATGCTACTGTTGATCTTTATCTCTCCTTGTCCCACCCTCAGAGTGTTTTTTGACATTTGACCTTCTACTTTGATTATCAAATTTGTTACTGAGAAATGATGATTGTGCAAAGAGACTGACTTTGAGTCACCTTCTGAATTAGATACCCTTGAAATTTCAGTGGTCTGGATTTGATTTCTGGAGGGGGTACTTCTGTTTCCTCAGCTCCTTCATCCTGGTGTTTAAGAACATCAGTAGTTTGTCCAATCAAAGTGTTTTCAAGTGGCAATACAGGCTGGTTCAAGTGGGTCATATCACCATAAACAAGAAAAAGAGGTGGAAAAGAGAATGAGGAAGATCATCTTCAGAGAAAAGCCTTCCCTTCCTCTTGCTTTTCTTTAGAAGTTATTGTGACAGAACTCTTGGGAGGAGAACAGAAGAGGTGAACACCTTTGCAGTGGAAAGCACAGAGGGTCAAGCACTGAGATCAAAGGAAGGAGCAGGGCTGAAGTCCTCCCCTGTGGAGGAGCAGGCTGCACCTTTCCATGGCTGGCTGATCAAAGGGAGTGCTGCTTTGGGTGGGTAGGACAGGAAAAACCCTTGCTTGTGCTCCTTCTCCCCAGAAAACCAGCAGGCTCATATGGGTGGGCACTTCTGAGGATTCCATTCTCACATCTTTGGTTACTGGCAGCAGCGTGGAAGATGATGTGCCAGCCTGCATTTTTCTTCCCAAAATTATTATTAGAGTGTGCTGATAGATATTGTGGGATCAGCAAGATTGCTTCTTGTCAGCTAATGATCACTGCCCTGCCCATCTGTGTGGGAGCACTCTGCTGTCCTGCTGGGTTCTCATGTTCAGTGCAGGGAGCTGCTGTTGTGCTTCCCTGGTGCTGGCAGCCTCCTGGTCCTGAGGTGTGCCAGGAAGAAATTCCCTCCACACCATCTGGTCTCTGCTGTTGAAGTTGCTGGCCATGTTGGGGCTGCTGAAGAGGTTGGTGGTAGATTCAGACCAGTGAAATGGGATATGTTTGCTTGGCCTTGGGGAAACTGGGAAGATGATTTGAAACATGGGCTCCTGTTTTGGGGGTGGCTTGTATGAGTTCTGCATGCTGAGAGCATCCTTGAAGCCTATGGGAAGCATAGCACAGAGATTTGATTTTGTTTCAGGGTTCCTGAATACCCTGAGCATATTGAGATTGTTTGATCAGATCAGACAAAGTTGTTTGACAGTAGCTGATGTAATTGGCAATTATTAGACTTCAGGCTTATGAAGAATGCAAAGACCTGGCAACATTTTTAGAATCATATTTTGGTGATGCAGCTGAATTGAGTGAGTTCTTGATAACAAGGAGCTCAGGAGAAATTCAGTATTCCTGGCACCGTAACTAAGAATTGCAGTCTTCTCTGGGAAGCAGTTGTCACTCCATGGGTGTCCTGTGAACTTTTCTTCAATTCAGCAGAAGTTAGGATAACTTCTTTCTTTTTTTTTTTACAGCAATGCTGAGTGACAGTAACTCTGTGAAGGTGAAAAGTGATCGTTCATCTCCTCTGCAATGGTGTAAGGTGGCTGCAGATGAAGATGAGAAGACCAAGCTGGTTTTTAAAAGGTACTCGCAAGTAAGTGTCATTGTAACAGCTCCACAGAGGAAAGTTCTACCCCCAGCCTGGGCAATTACAAAATGGATGCAGAAATCAAGGCATGGGATTACCATAGGCTGTGAATGGAGGGTTAAGAGCACAGCTTTCTGTGGGACACTGAGAACACTTTGTGGAGGCCAGGCTAACTTGTTATAGTACCTGTTTTCCCAAGCCAAAGTGAGGTTCTAGTCCTTCACTCACAAGTATTGCCAGGTTTTTTTTTGTATGCAGATAAATAACAATGCTGGGACTTGTGTACAGCCTGAAAACTGAGGGAATGGAAGGCCAGTGGATGTTGAGTGGGTATCCTGGGGAGGTGTTTTCTTATAGTTATTTTGTTAGGAAGACTTCTGAAATGCTACATCAAAACCCCTACTCCACTGTTTATAGCTTGTCATCAAATTAGAATTAAAGAGTGTGTGCACATGTAGATCCATGACCATATTTTATACCTAAAATGTTCACTACTGTGATGCCACATGTTTTTAGGTCTGTTACATACACAGGTGGATATAACCTGAATGGTACAACCCCAGCTGAATGTGGGGATAAACTTGATAAACCTCTGGAGGAAAAGCAGCCTCATTTGTCAGCTGTGAATCCCCTGCTTTCAGCCTCTTGGCTGATCTCTAGGGGTTGCAGCCTGATATGCTAATGAAGCTCTTAGATCACCTGTCAGTGGAAAATGTAATTCAGAGAAGTGAGATGTGAGAGCAGTGCTGCTTTTCCAGTGTCACCTTCTTTGCAGCCTGTGCTGCACATTTTGTGCTGGGATTGCCTCTATTAGTTCATTTAATACAAGCTTTTTTTAAAATATTGGAAATCTGTATTAACTTTACCTAAAAGAATTTCAAGAAGTGTTGGGCACTTAATAACTTGTGCATTTTTAAAAGACATTGAAACAAATGTCCAGTCCTTAGGAAACAATAGGAAATGAAAATCAGTAAGGAAGCTCAAACCATGTAATTGAGCAACAACCACAAATTTAATAATGTTGTAAGTATTCTACAGGCGAGTTTAAACATGAAATGAGCTGAGGGACTTTTTGGATATCAACATACTTAGGAATGAGAAGTTAGTAAGTCAAAAACATGAATAGTCAGTGTTGTTCAGTTTTCAAGTTGGTTGGATTTTTTCTGCTGCATGTTTTGGGGTGTAAGTAACTAAGGCTTTTCAGCCTGAGCATCTAAGTTCTGCATTCTAGCCTGTTGGTAAGTTGAAGGTTTTGTTTCAGTGGTGGCCATTGGCCCGAAATCATGCAATTTGAAGTTCCAGCCTTTTTTCAGCTTGCTTGGAAATATGTTTTCCAAGATATGACCTTTAAAGAAGGAAAAAAAGTCACTCTTGATTTCATTATGTGAGGAGAACTGTTTGACTCATCAGAGATGCATTTAAAGTATATGATGCAGGCATTTTCCTTATCCAGGCATCTATATGTGTTCACACTTTCCTGCAGATAACTTTGAATAGTTACACAAGACTTTAAGTGAACAAAGCAATTGGGGGTTTTTTTGTTTGTTTGATTCAAATGCAGGTATTCACATGAAGTTCAACTGTCTTAAATTTGCTTAAAAATATTGATTTAATAGTTGATTGAACATCAAAAAACCACTTTTTTTGTTTCTCTCTCCTACCCCTCACTGTCCTGTTTGTTTTAGAATTTTTGCACTGTTTGTGGTTGGAGGTTGCTTCCTTTATATCCTCAAATTACATTTTGACCCTGAGGAATGTGACAGAACACAGTTGCCATATGTGGACCTTGATCGTGTAAAGGTTGGTATTTCTTGGCTTTTTTTTTTTTTTTTTTTTTGGCTTGGAAAACAAAAGTTATTAACTGACAATACAGGAGTTATAGGGCTTAACAACAGAGAATTAGAATGCTGAAATTCTGTTGAGCAGGGGTATATTTTGCTTCATTTCATGCCATAGGCACATTGTTTTTTGTTCTTGTAAAGTGACAAAAGAAGCACATAGAGAAACTGAGTTTTTAGGGGTACAACTAAGTAACTGTGGCTTTAACATTTGAAATGGACATGTCATCAGCCCATTGTGTCAGTGCAGATGACAGTGGTGATCAGAAGAAAAATGAAAAGTAACATATTAAAAAAAAACACAAAACAACCCAAACCTAAAAGATTAAACCAAAGGGCTTTTTTAAAAAATTCACCTAAGCCAGTTTCCCAGTTTGCTTTGCCTTGTAGTTGCTCAGATGTTTTTGGAATCACAGGGCAAATGTCCAGGACATTTTATTTCATTTATTCATTCAAGGTAGCAGCTACTTATTTTAGCTACAGTTTTGGGTGCAGTTTTCAAAGACATGTAACAGATACCACTAAAACTTTTGCTCCTTATCCTATTTGCACTTTATGACAGAACTTTACCTGGCTTAGGGCTGTTACATTTGTCTTTGAATGTCTCAATCCTAAAAGGCAACTCCTAGTAGAAACCCTGGCTTGAGACAGTCTCATCTTAGCCTTACTGCACGTGCATCCTCCCCCTCTTGCCATCATCTTCAGTGCATGTTTTTCCCCTTCTGAGCCTCTTTGCCTTCCCTTTTTTCTCATTTGATTTATTTATTTTTTCAGTAGTATTAATTCTGAAGGACAAACACATAAACCCAAGCAAACCTGAAGACTTCATGGACTGTGTTTATTGCTACCTCAAAAAGTACATCCTGAGGTTGCACAGTCATACTCTGCCCAGCGTGGTGTTTGTGCAGAATCTTCATAATGGTGGTAGAGGAAGTTCTGTAGGTCAATCTTGGTTTAAAAAAAAAACCCAAAACAGCAGCAGAACTTCCCTCCCTTTGTCCTTAGATGCACACTATTATTAGCAGTAGATTTGAATCTTGTGTCTCTGACCCCTGTGTTTACTCATGGTTTTTTTTATTTACAGTGGAGGAAAAACCAACAGAGTTCATTGGGAAAGATATGATGCAAGCAGGATTTTATCTTAACTGATAAAAGTAATACCTTTGTTTCTCTTTTTACATCAGATACCAGCTTGCCACTACAGATTTCTAAAAATGTACACTAAGAGTGTTTTGTTTTTATTGTGAGATGGATCAATATGTAGTTTTGTCTGCCACTTCTTTTTATGCAATATGGAACTGTAGTCTTTTATTTTGGTGACTAGTCTTTGAGAGATGGCCCAAAACACCTCTACCTGGCATTCCTTTTAAAGTCATGCTTTAGTCATTAGCACTTTAGCAATATTTATGGAAGAAGTGTTGCTTCATTCTGATGAGTAAGCAAGTCCAGCTGCTGTAGCACAGAACTTTTACCCAATGGATGTCTCTGGTGGAATCCTACCACGGGCAGAACTGAGGTCATGCAGTTGAGCAGAGTGGAATTCCACTTGCTGCTAAATTGGAGAGGTAGAAGTATGTCTAGATTCTTCTTTTGGTGTTGCAAATGATAGTACAAAGGGCTCATTTTCACTTAGCACTTCTACTAGTCTGATAGATTCTTTAGAAAACCTCATATCTAGATTTAAGGGATTGAGAGGAGAGGAATTCATTTGCAGGTTTTCACTGTACGCTGGCTCGTATCTACATTTGAGTAAATGCTTTAAGATTGCTGTACTTCCACACTGAAGCTTTCTTTTGCTTTCCTGTGTTTGCTAAACTGCTGGTGGTCAGCTGGTGGCCACGTTCTGAGGGCTTTGTGCATTCCTGCAGCTGCCTGTCCTGGCTGAAATCCCCTGTTTTGTTTCAGAGGGCACAGCGATTTGCCAGCGCCGCACTGCAGGAGCAGTGCCGACCTTCTTATGTGAAAAAACAGATGGGGAAGTTGTTTGCAGAGAAATACAGCATGGACATATCTCCCTTTGTAAGGAAAAATACAGATGAAGATGAAGCTTTATTTAAATATAAACCTCCATTTGGATTTCACAACTTCTTTGATAAACTTAAAGATCTTCTTGAACTCTTACCTGAGAATGATTTACCAGAAGATTTGAAGTCAAAGCACTGTAAGCGTTGTGTTGTTGTTGGTAGTGGTGGAATTCTTCGTGGATCAGAGCTGGGTCACTTATTGAATCAGTTTGATATTGTTATAAGGTATGTATTTTCCATTTAAGGACTCCAGCTACTTCATCATTACTTTATGATCCAGCATTGTTTTTCAAGGGGAAAATATCTCCAGCATTGATGCCACTTACAAGACTTTCTGAAAGAGGTTTTGAGTAATTTACTTGTGACTTGGTGGAATTTGAAATCTTAGGAGTGAAGTAAATTGTCATGTTTACAAGAAAGGAATTCAGTGTAATTATTTGTGGACCTCAGGTATGAAATGCACATGGGCAGAAACTGGATAGAAACTAGTGACATCATAGACAAGTAGACACTGCTGGGTTTATCCTTTCACATTTTAAAGCTTTCAATTCTTAAACTTCAGGACTTAAGGACTCACCTCTGCTTTTTTCCCCATGGCTAGTTTGGATGCTTATTTGAAAGATTTTTTTTTTTTTATAACAGCTGTTTCAAACACAATAAAAATTAATCGGTGTTTCAGTACACAGTTTGCCTACACACTTTATAGCACACTTATCTTCCCTTACCTACAAAGTCAGTGGCTGCTTGCTGTGATTGCCATGATTTCTGACATCTGAATTTCTTGCTCTTTATTTGTGCCTTCTGAACAGTACACTTTAAAGCTCCTTCTTGTTTTGAATCATGTAAAGATAAAATTAATACAAGCATTTTCCCAACTTGTTCTGTAAACTAAGGCTTGCCTTGCTTACTAAGGGAATATTTCATTGAGTCAATAGCCCTTATTCAAAGGTGAACAAATCTGTTAACATGTGAAGGGGCAGAGAACTTGCATTTGCTGTTCTCTGAAATTAGGGCTGGCAGGATGAAGGTGATTTTTCTGCCGATGTAGAAGAGTTCCCAGGACTTGAGCTCTTCTGCAGAGCTCATGGAGGAAGATGATGCCATTCTTGTCAGCAGTGTGCCAGCATCTGAAGTTATTGGTGAGCTGGAATGATGTAAACCCACAGGATTCATTACATTGCAATGGAGGGATAATTTGAATGATTTTTATGTGGAATACTTGTGAGAGTGTGTATAAATATATATATATATGAAAAGGATAACACAGGCAACTTTCTGTGTGTTTTCTTCCTCTTCCACTTTTAAACTTCTCTGAGTTGACTCAAAGCAATAGATAAAAAATTCTGCAATGCTGTCTTAAGTCACTTTGCTCTTCAAGCTTTTCTTTCCAAAGTTCTGCACTTATGCCATTTAATCTAGAAATAGAATTGGCTTCCTCCCAAAGATAAGGGCTGGAAGAGTGTGTGAGGCAAGAACATTGGGGTTGTGGGAAAACACTGTAGTCTGTTCTGTTAAAAACCTGTGGGCCAAATAACAAGCTTTTGCTTAGTGTCTGATATTTTAATGAGATTGTAACCTGTTTATTTAATGCTTCTCCATTGTGGGTTTCTTTTCCCCCAGGTTAAATGATGCACCAGTTCAAGGCTACACGGATCATGTTGGTAACAAAACAACAATCCGGATGACTTACCCCGAAGGAGCGCCCCTTTCTGAGCACGAGTATCCTCCTGAAAGCCTGTTTGTGGCTGTTCTCTTTAAAAGAGTTGATTTCAACTGGCTTCAAGCCATGGTAAAAAATGAAACCTTGGTATGTAATGTTACAGTCTCACATACCTGTATTTTTGTTCGTTTTGTTTTCTAATGCTTAAAGAAGCTGATTGATCTGTTACTTCCTCGTTTATCATGCTGAGGGTCTTTTGTATAAAACTTGTGGGGTTTTTTTAGCTCTGTCTCCTAGTTACAGCTGGACCAGCATTTGTGTTGAAGCCCCATGCTGACAGTAACACTTCTTTTTTGTGGAGATATTGGTGGTTTGCACCAGGCTACGTGACATACTGAGTGTTTACCAAAGTGGAATTCATTTCACATTTGGTTTAAATGACTGCAGAGCCCAAAATAGAAATGAGATTTCTGAATGCCAGTCCATTTTTTTTTTTAGCAGCTAAAATCTGTACAGTTACAATGGACATACATGGAGTTAACATGTAACTGAACGTTTGTCTGATGTTCCTTAATTATGAGGTTGCTTATTTTTCACTAAACATTTAGAGAAGTGCTGAGATTCCTAAGGAACTGATGGAAGGGTTTGATGTTTCTAAATTAATGTGAATTGGTGGCTTCCACCTCTTTCAATCTGCAGGCAGGTAATTTCAGCAAGTAAAAATTACTGAGAGAGACTTAGCAGAAGGCCTATCAAGTCTTGTAACAGTTTGATCTGTGCTAGTTTAAGTACTCCAAATCCCCTTCTTAATTCTGTGATTTTTACAATTTGAGAAGGTCTGTTTAATCTTGACTATGACTGTCTACTACTACACAGATGAACCAGGAAAATGCTTAAGGGACTGGAGCATCTCTGCCATGAGGAAAGGCTGATAGAGCTGTGAGTGTTTAGCCTAGAGAAGAGAAGGCTTCTGGGGGATCTTATTAATGTACATAAATATCTGAGGGGAGGGTGCAAAGAGGATGGAGCCACGCTCTTTTTGGTGGTGCCCAGTGATAGGACAAGAGAGAGCTTGTCAAGTTGAATATCCATGGACATCTTTCTTACAATCATCTAGACATCATCCTGAGCATCTGGCTTGAGGTGTCTGCTTGAGCCAGGGGAGTTGGACCATGTGATCTCCAGAAGCCCTGTCTAACTTCAGTGGCTCTGTGATTCTGTGAACTGCAACCCTGCTTCTTTCAAATACTCAGCTCTCTGTGCAGGCACTGCTACTGAATAAACTGATCCAGGGCACGGTTGGGAAAACAGGAGCACTGCAACCTGTATTTCATCAGTTCAAGCTGTTGTTCCTTAAAGCCTGTTTAAAAAAAATACAGGTCTATATTGGAGCTGTATCTATTTTATCATTTGCTTGATGTTGCTCATTTCATGGAAAGGCTTGTAGAATTAGTGTGATGTAGTGGTTTTTTTTCTTCCATTAGCAGGCATCTAACTGACTGCAGTGGCCTGAGATCAGAATCTGGGTTTCTGAGTCCTCTGTAAATCCTCTTCTGAAGGGTTGCATTTATCACTAGGTGGATGCTGTCAAACAACAGCTCTTCACTTCAGAGCTTGAGCACAATTGTTTTGAAACCAGTGCTTACTTCAGAATGCCTGTTTAATGTTTGTGGAAAACTGTGGTTCCCTTCCCCATTTCTTTAAGTGCTGTTGCCTGCTCAGCTGTGCTGGGATAGCCCAAAGAACCCATGGGTGCTAATGAATATGTTGACTGATGAATACAAAGTGCAGTCAAATATTCAGAATAAACAACTATTTCCTCTGCTGTCCTCCCTGCACTTCCAGGTACTTTGAAGGTTTTTCCTCTTTTGGGTCAGTCATTTGATCTGTACACTCATATTTCCAAATCACCTTGGCTATAAACTGTTTCCTAAATTTCTCAGGGTCACTGGTGAATTCTGTAACTTGTATACTGTGTTTGTGTCAGAGTTTCCCTCTTAACTGTATTTTTTATTTCTCTTAGCCTCTGTGGGTGAGACTCTTCTTTTGGAGGGAGGTTGGTGAGAAAATTCCTTTGACACCAAAGCAGTTTCGGATTCTGAATCCAGTCATTATCAAAGAGACAGCTTTGGACATTTTACAGTTCCCTGAGCCTCGATCAAAATTCTGGGGTTGGGATAAGGTAAGAAGTTTCCTTTCACCAAAAGAAGATAGTAAAATACAAGGTAAATAAAAAACTGAAAAACATTTGGGGCCTTCTACTTTCTCTGTGCAGTTTCAAAGCTGGTCTCAGGTAATATGGAAATTACTGTGCTCTCAAAAGACTCTTGTATTTTCTTTTACAAAATCAAAGTAAGATTTCAGCTCACCTTTTTCAGATGAGCTATTTTGCCTGTGTATGCTGACATGAAATGGCATTCAGATGCAGTGAGAAATAAACTCCTTCCAGTGTTTAAGAGCATGCATTTGATGTATGTTAAGCCTCTTAAGAATGGCCCTGTTAAGGTAAACCAGCCATCAGCTCTAGCCAGATGTCTCCAGCTGCAGGGAAAGCAGAGAGATCCTGGAATCCTGGAGATCCAGGCCAGTGTGAAGAGCCTTCCAGCTGCTGGAATGGCTGTGTATGCCAGAGAATGCTCAGTAGCAGCTGCTGGGCATTTCCTCCCTCCATGTCCTTTGCTCCAGCAGTGCTACAGAGTGATGAATTGCCTGGTTTAATCATACACTGCATTTTTGTTACTTTAATTTTGTGTTTGAGAAATTGGATGTCACCAGTTGTCTTGAACTACAAAAAATACTAACCACCATCTTTTTATATTGTGTGAAAGCACTTAAGATCATTGCCCAAATATCTGAAGGATCTTCTCACATTTATTTATCAAAATTACATATTATACCAAGCTGAGTATCTTAATGTTACTGTAGTAAATTTGTCTTCTTCATGGGTTTTTCAATAAAAAAGTCATATTTTGAATTGTGAAGAATATTTAGAGAGCCTGTTGTTGCTCAAGACTTAAGTGTACATCAAGAAATGTCAGGTTTAACTCTGTGTCAGGAGTTGCTTGACTGAAGTGAAGGTTCACTTGCAGTTTAACTACAGTTTTAGGGCATCTTGCCTTCACAGGAAAAAAAAAAATTAGTGTCAACAGCCAAAAGCCAAATACTTAAATTGTATTGGTATTTTACCATGGAGTTTTTAGTTTTACTTGATCATTGAATAGATTTTTAGTTGTAGTTTTAATTGATTTCAGTTTTAAATGAGGAGAAGACACAGTCATTAAATTGTGCAAAGTGCTTACAAACCTGGTAAAGGACAATATGTTTGAACTGAGCAAATCTCACTTTTCTCCCTTTTTAGAATGTACCTACAATTGGGGTCACAGCAGTTGTTCTGGCCACACATTTATGTGATGAAGTGAGCTTGGCAGGATTTGGATATGACCTGGATCAGCCCAGCACACCTTTGCACTATTACAACAACCTCTGCATGGCTGCCATGAAAGAACAATATATGCACAATGTGACAAGTGAAACAAAATTCCTGCAGAAACTGATCAAAGAAAAAGTTGTCAAAGACCTCACTGGAGGGATTCACTGTGAGTTCTGCAGCAAGGACAGCTAGTGACTGACTTGCAGCATGGATGGCATTTGTTACATTTCTAGAGGTTCAGCTGGATCAACCCTTTCCCCCTCTTTAGTTCTTTCAAGTGAACATGAAATGGACGTGGAGTCCCTGCTGCCTTTTTTAATGTTGTGTTCAAGCTGTCAGACTTTTAAATTAATTTCCCTGTCAGATTTTATTTGCACATTTCTGTGAATAGCTGTGTACATATGACTCGGAGTTGAAAGACATCAATTTAAAGTATTTAATGTTTTAAGTTGAATAAAAGCAGGTTTTTTGTTTTCAAATGCATATGGAATGCACATGGCTGGCCTGAATTGTCTAACAGTGTACAGGAGTTATTTTCCCCTGATCTGCTGTTTTCTTGATCCAGTTCTTGGTATCTTGACTCCTTTTCATGCATGCCACGAAAAGAAAGGCATATGCTTCTCATGTCTTTCGTGTCTTGAACTTGAGCATTGCATTTACTCCTCAAATATTTATATTTTTTTGCTAATACATTTTTGGGGGGTGAAAGACAAATGTAGGAGTTGAAGGAAAAGGAATTATGGCAACAACTGAGTAGTAGGTACTTTGATGTTCATGATTGATATTAAAACCATTGATGTATTGATGTGTTGGGTTAGAATCCTGCTTTGGGCCCTGGGCACTCTAGAAGAGGGTTTATCCAGGAGGAGGCTTTAACCCAAACCAGGTCATTTGTCATGTCCCTTCCTGAAGACCTGCCTACATATTTCCAACTGGATGATTTGCAGCAGAGTTCAGCTACCCCAACTAAAGAACTGGCATTAATACAAGATCTGCCCCCATTTTAAAATTTATTTTTTGAGTGTCTCGAGAGTTGCTGGTTCTATAAAGCACTAGTTTGTATCAATCATGAAGCAATACTAAAATCTATGACTAGGTAACAATTTCCACTGGTTAATTTTACAGTCCTTAAGTAATTAATTATAGGTATTGTCACCTTAATAGTTTGCAATGCTGATAACCTTTGTGAAATATTGGCTGTTTAATTGAAGAGGTAGAATTGTGGGTTTTCCCCCCAAAATCAATAATTGGATGAGTGTATAAGTTAAAAAGAAAATCACGTTAAGAAAGTAGCGTAATCTAGTACCAAGGCAGATAACTGCTGAAAACAGTAAATTTAGGAAACAAGAAGAGAAAAGAAAGTTATAGATGTATGTTCTTGAGGGTGGAAATCAGTGCACTGCAAAGGCACTGGGCTGTGCAGATCTGTAAGCAGGTTATGTTACTATTTTTGTTATTAGAGTGTCAGGTATGACTGTTTACACTAAGGAGTGCTGTTACCCAATCTACAGTATGTGAAAAAGCTTCCTTTGGGAGTGAAAGCTTGTCAGCAAATCAATCAATGGTGGGCCTAGAAACATGGTTCATAGTCATGGACTCTTCACATGGTGAATGTTCCCACTTCTGTTATGGACAAAGATATGAATGAAGTTGTAGTTCCAAATTTTAAAAATACTCATGTGGAAATGCAAGATTAGGGTGGTTGTGTTTTGGGATTTTATACTGTGGAGAGAAGATCTAATGAATGATAATGTTAGAATGCAGGAGCAGCAGACTGATGCTCACTGTTATACTAAGAGGCAATAAAAGGACATCAGATCATAAAGCATAACTGAAGAAAGTTTTGGACCTCTTCTTTCCTATGTCCCACATATCTACAGGTCCTTTAAAGTCAGTTGTGGCGGCTGAACAAATTTGAAAATCAGGAATTCTTGTGTCTGGCACTGTCTGTGTTCATAGCAATAATATTAATCTAGCCTCCTCCTCCATGAAAAGCATTAATTTTTATACTAGCAATAAATTTCTAGTCTGGAGTTGGTTTGGTTTTCTTCTGTAAGTATATTATATTATTTAATTTAAAAATATTTCATATGGGAAGAATTTTATACAAATAGTCCTTTAGTTAATATATTAAAATGTGGTAAGTATTTTCTCCTGGTATTTAAACTGGAAGCAGAATACCTTAATTTCATGTAGTGTTAATGAAATTTTGGAAGATTTCAGAATGTGTGTGTTGGGAGGATGTCTTGAATACACCAGAAGTCTGTGTTTATGAGCACCTGGTCCCTCACCACTTTTTGTTCAGCAACTTAAAAATAATCTATTGATTAATGTAAATGCCAATAGCTTTTTGGAGATGCTGTATTTATTGTCAAAATTGCAAATTGTGTGGATGTATGATTAGATTTCCTACCTGTTTTATGGCTTGTGATAAAACTTTGTTCTCTATGGTAGTCTGTGCAGACTTGACACTCTGTGAAACGGCAGCATAAAGCAATAAACTGATAAAACCACTTTCTATTTATGTATTTGTTGCTCAGTTTTCCCTTTGCTCTCCCTCCTTTATTAAGGATTTTACATGTCCTGCTGACCCAGTTGAAAGTCTTGATGCAATCCACATACCCCAAAACAGGGGAGATGGTAGCTGGTAACTTTTTCTGTCTTCATTTATGCCTTTTTAGTGCCTGTCAGTGGAATTATCTGTCTGGTGCTTGGAAGAGAGAAACCCTCTCAACACTGACTGAATTGTGGGCTTCCAAGGTTTCGAAGTTAATACAGATGAGAGTATTTTGGACTGGGTTGCAGCATTAGCCTTAGAATCAGGTGTGTCTCCTACAGTGGTGTAAACACTTCTGCAGCTTCTGATCTGTGCTCCAGCCTTGCTGGAAGTGAGATAAGAATAAAGTTCTGTGTGTTCTGTTGCTGTTTCACAGATTTATGCTTTGCAAAGAATCTGCATCATCCTTTGTAAATAGGCCTTAATAGTGTTTGGTTAAAAAGTCACCAAAGAGTTTGGGAGCTGTGATAAAGCCATTGTGTTCTGCATTGAATTCCTCTTTGTAACTCTCCTCGGGAGCTATCACACCCACGGATCTGCCTTATCTGATCTGGTGCTGGATTTCTTTCACGGTTCCTGTGAAGGAAGTTGCACAAGGAGATGTGAACAGCTGCCTGACTGGAGGGGGGAAGTGCCAAAAAGGATGACTGCATTCTGTGACAAGTTGGCATTGAAACTGGGTGCTAAACTCCTAGGAACTGTTGAGTTGCTGATAAAGAACTGAGGAGAGTTCAGACTCTCCAGTGCGTGTATGTGTGATGCTGGCTCCAGCTCTTGTGCTGCAGTTAAAATTCCTGCAGGAAATGGGAGGGCACCGGGGGAGGCAGCTGTTGTAGCATCAGTCTGATCCTCTTGCCTGTGCCAAGGGAGGATGAAAGAAGAGCACCTCTGTTAAGAGCAGCTCAGATGTGATGCTGTGCCTTCCTTCCTCCAGCCTGCCAGCAGCAAGGTTTTGTACAAATTGATTTTACCTGCTTAGGAAAAGGTTCTTCCCCCAGAGGGTGGCTGGGCCCTGAACAGGCTCCCCAGGGCAGTGGTCACAGCCCCAGCCTGGCAGAGCTCAGGGAGTGTTTGGATGCTCTGGGGCACAGGGTGTGACTCTGGGGGATGGTGCTGGGCAGGGCCAGGAGCTGGGCTGCAGGATCCATGTGGGTCCCTTCCAACTCAGCTTGTTCTGTGATTCTATGAAATGTATGTACATCCTGGTCAAAAGAGTTCTGAGCCATTTGGCATCAGCCTTGTCCCACATCTGAGGTGCTGGAAGATAAACAACCCACCCCTAGAGTCCCTAAGGAGCTGATGCCCCTAATGCCTTATGTCTCTAATTGTCCTTTTGAGCCATACAAATGGTGGTTTTCTTGTCACAAACATTCCCCTCCTCTCTCTGCCTCTGTGACCATTGTATTTTTCCTAAAACAACCCTGTGAGCAGGGGCTGAAGCACCCAGCCGTGTCCCACAGGTGATGTGAATTACAAATGAGCATTGAGTGTTGCACTTCAGCATGTCCCCAGCCAAAATGGGGGGTGCTGCAAAACTTCTTGCATTTTATAGATGTATAATCCTCCCCACCATTCCTTGGGAAGGAGCTGCAGTAGCTCATAGCTCTGTGATGGTGTTGGATCTGCACCTTGCCATGAGGGAATCATCCTGCTCCAGCTCTGCCTGTATTCCTTTCTCCTCTCTGTACGGCTTATTCCACTTGTGTGCTCAAAGCAAAAAACTCTTAATTTAAAAGAATATAAGAAAATGCCTTCCTTGAAGGACAACAAGGGATCTTTTGCAGGGGGGCTAGTATGTGTTCCTCACAGTTCAGACTGCAGCTTATCACTTGTGGTTGACTTTCTCAGGGACATGACAGCATCAGTGGCTGCTCTGATGGTCAAGGTAGTAGGCAGGTGTTAAATCAACTGTGCTATGACTGCTCCAGTGGTTTATGTGGATGTGAAAAGCCAGGAATTGCCAGCACTGGGCTTTCAAGTGGGGGAGTGCTTGCTCCAGCAGATTTACCCTTTTGTCCTTGCCCAAGCACTTGTGCATCACTTCTTTGTGGTATAACAAAAAAAAAAAAAAAAAAAAAAAAAAAAACCCACACAGGCCTGTGCCTGAATCTTGACTGAAATTCTGATGTCTGTCAATACTTGTGTTTTCTGTCCTGTGAACTGGAATTAAAGCTGCTCATGCTCAGGGCTGAACATTTGTAGTTTGCCTCCCTTTGGAGTCATCTGTGTCATGATCTGCTAAATGCCAGTGGGGGTGGTGATTGTTTGTTGATCCCGGAGTGCAAAAAGACAAAGCAGGGGACAAACACAATTTATACTTCAATCAGTTTATACTTCACTTTTGTTAAGTGCACACAACTCAGTCTGTGATAGAGGGTAGAAGAGAGAAAGAAACAGAGAAAGAGAGGGGAATATAGCTACCAACAGAGGAGCCAAGGTCCACACTGGCCCATAGATCTGTCTTCTATCTGTCGAGTACTCAAATCTTGGTTAACTGGGAAGCTTCTTGGAGTTCTTTCAAAGCAGCGGGCAGCTGGCCAAAAGGTGGGGGATACACAGCAGGTGCAGTTGAGGGAACAGGACGAAGTGCTCTGCTGATCATTACAGAACAAATGTCCACTCCAGCTAAGTGCTGCAGCAAGCACAGCCAGTGACTGTGACCAGTCCATTGTTCCTGCACAGGTTCCCATATGATGCAATACTGTCCCAAGAGAGACGCAGAGACCACAGCAGAGTCAGAGCGGGAAAAGAGGAAGTTTAATTTTTTTCTTTCAGTTTATATAGATTTCTAGAAAAGAGACCACATTGGAAGACTGAGGTTCAACATCTTCAATGGTTCAACGTCTTCAATTCAACTTGTCTTAAAGTGTCCATTAATTGTCCCTCCTACAGAAAAGAATGTAAACAAGATAGGTATTTACAAAAAACATTGCTTTGTTTACATGAGAATGTGTGAGAAAATTCTGACTCCAATTTTGAAGGCTGAAAAACAGGGCGACACCCGTAGGAACCTGCTCCTTGCTCCAGCGAGCGCACCTGTGGGCAGCACTTAGCAAACATCCCACCTCAGCCAGGCCAGAACTCCTGTGTAGGATTTTAGGGTTTCAGTCCCAGTCCTTGGGGTCCCAGTCTGTGTCCTTGGCAATGGTCATGATGCAGATGAGGGACTTCTGAACCATCTTTTACAACCTGCCTGGTCATTTGTTTTCACACCCTCCCTCTCCTGTGCTCAGGCCAAAACCAACTTCTTCCCAAGTTTCTGCATGTGCCATAGAGGAGAACAAAGCCTTTTTGTTCAGTGCAGCCATTCCTGCTCCCTCCTTGTGGGCAGTGAGGAGCCCTGGCCTTTGCAAGGAGGCATTTCCATTTGCAGGGGATGGCTTTGGCAGTAGTCAGGCACTGGAGCTGAAGGGGCTGCCAAGGCTCAAATAGAGTGTGGGGGAAAAGTTGCAGAAAAACCCATTTTCCATGAGCTCTCTGAAAAACGAAAATTAGAAATCCAAGCAGCTGTGACAGTGCTGAGCATCAGACACTTCCTTCCCAGTGATATTTGTGTTCCTGCTGTGCAGCTAAAATAATTAGTCTGTAGCTCAAGGAAGTCTTGAGCCCTAGCTTGGGCCTTCAATATATAAGCCAGTCGAGGGAAGCAGAAACACTTCTGTTTGCAAATTTCCCCCTTTCCCCAGCCTTTTCCCACCTGATCTGAGCATATAAAACTCCAAACAAACCCATTTTGCAGAAGCTGGAGTTACTTTCCCACCGCCTTAGGCTGAGTTAAGGATGAGGAGATGTGAGGACCTGGTGGAGCAGATAGAGAGGCTGCAATGAAGTTTTTGTGTTCAAGTGATGTGAAGGCATTGGCTGCTGGGTTAAGTGACTGCAGCAGAGAAACCTGAGAAAAGGATGTGGGAGGACAAGGGATTTGGTGGAAAGGAGGTTTGGGATAAGCAGGTGTGGAGAGGCAGGAATACACACACATCTGATTTGACCACCTGAGTACAGCCTTAGGAATATTTGCAGTTCTGTAGCTGCCAGGATCAACCCTCTGTGTCACTGTGTGCTTGGGCCCCTCATGCTGTTACATAAATGACCACAAAATAGCTCATTAAAAATTTCTGGCCAACTTTTCCACTGAGGAGAGCAGAAGCTCATGAAAAGCATCGGCTTTTCAGGGCTTGATGTTACTGTATTTGTAGGAAAAGATCAGGATATGTGTCCTGGACAGTTTTATGGTCCCACTGTACTGCTCTGTCCAAGAAAGAAGTGTACAGGTTACCACAGTTGTTCATATTGTGCCTTTTAATGCAAAATATTCACAAAGTAAGAAGGGTTGTTTTGTTCTATCATCGAGTAACAAGATTACCACGAGCATTTTCAGTTTCATGGTTGGGTAGAGAAGTCTGGGGTTGTTTTTAAGCAAGCCCTTTCCTATTTATAGAAGCAGATAATTGGATCAGATCATGGCTTAGCTCAAAACCCCAAGGTGTTCTCTGCATGGTCATGAGAGTCTGAACCCTGTCACCACTTCTGCTGCCTGGTTTTATCAGACTTGATTTCTAAGCTTACTCTATGACCCATCTAGCATTTAACCTGTGCTCTCAGCTCTTCTTGGAAACCTGATTTAGACTGATTTGTGCTAGACAAGGGACGCAGTTGCAGTTGGACACCCAAGCCCCTCACCAGTTCCTTAATCAGTCTCTCAGACCCTCAAGGGAGACTTTGTCTCAGAAGAAGGGGAATTTAGGACTGTTATTAGAAAGTTTTACACAGATTAAGAAACTGAATGTGAGTGTGTCGCTCTGCAGCTTGGGGGATGGCTTGGGCTGGAACCTCCACTGCTATCCCCAGCCACTGCTTCTAACAGCTCAGGCTGCATTAGAAATTTCGATGATTTTAAATACCTGGGTACCAAAAAGCTGTCTCTGCCTGACAGCCGACCTGGGGGCTCGCAGATAAGAGATGCTGAATTTTACGCGGTGGCATAAAAGCACATGAGGTGAAATGCCCATGAAAGCAGCGTCAAGGGGGGCTCCCCTTGGTTAGCAGATGCAGCCTGTGCTCTGCTCCCAGCTGAAGTTTTGGGAGGCGTTTTCCGTCTGCGGAGGGACCGGGAGCGAGGAGCGGGCGCGCAGCCCCATCTAGTGCCGCCAGGGATGCGCACAGGCTCTGCCCGAGCTCCCCGGCTGCGACCGCACCGATTCCAGGCATCAAAACCGGAAAAATCCTGATCTACAAACGCAACACACGTAGGCTGGTGCTGGAATGTAAGCCTGAAGCGAAGGGCATGGGAATGAGTCGCTTTCCTTGCTTAACGCACAAGTGAAGCTCAAGATAAGAGATTTTGTCCTGTGATTTGTTCAGTTCTGTGGAAGGGAGCAGTGTTCAGCTCCAGAGGGAGCATTGCTGCATGGGTTGTTGGTCGTTCAATTTCCCAGGGATCTGGGATGATGCACGGAGGTCTGTCCAGCCCGACACAGTCCTCTGTGTCACCAGAGACATTTGGAGGCCAGCAAAAATCCTGAGATCTCTGGAAAGGTGTCTGGCAAGGACGCTTGGGCAAGAAGAGACCAGCCAGTCCAGAGAAGATCGTACAAAGGGTCAATAGCAGAGACAGCGATTACCGTTTTCCCTCTGCATCATTCTGGGGAAAAGACAAGAAGTAACTGACAAAAAAAGCATCCTGGGAGGTTTAGGTTCAATAAGGAGGTTTTTCTGACATGAGATTAGAGAAGCATTAGTGTGAATTGTGCTGGGAGGCCTTCCAGCACTGGAAAGTTTGAAGACTGTATTGGATAAGCTCCAGCCAGGACTGTTTCAGCTGCAGCTGATCCCACTGTGGGCAGGAGATGGATTTAGCTGCCCTGGGGGAGGAAGGGAGTGTTCTTTCCAGCTTTTCTTTTTGCCCTTTCAATTTGATGCATGATATTAGACACTGATACTGGGGCTGTGGTTACTCACCCATGCTCCTGAGGCATTTTTGGCTCTCTCCTTATAGGACATACTGTGAAAAAGTCATAGAACTGGGGACACATTCTTCTCTGTAGCTAAAGCTGATGTTGGGGCAGAGGGGAGGGAATGTAAATCCTTGATTCAGAAGGAGCTGCAAGCTGAACCCCTCCATGGCTGAAATTACAGCATCTCCCAGACTGATTTATGTACAATCTTGGAAAAAGCACCTTATCAGTTTGTAGAGGTTGTTATTTAGTTGGAGATGTATCTTCACTTTGAGCACTGGGGCTAGAACTTACCCATCTTACTGAGTGATTACTGGGAATGTCAGCTTAGGAGAGGAGGTCTGGGGACAAAAGAGGTTCCCCATTGTGCAGAAATAAGGAGAAGGCTCAAAAATTGCAGGAAACTTGTTCTCTGCATTTCCATTTAATTTCTCTCTCCTCCTGTGGAAATAATGTGTGAAATCTGGAGAAGCCAGTTGGAGCCAAAGGATGTAATTGACCCTGACACGGTAAAACACTTCCCTGTGAAATCCTGCCTGCAGCCTGTCCAGGGAGGATTTGCTCCGTGGCTCATTGCACTCTCAGCTGGCATTTTGCTTCAGCTGCTCCTTGCACCTGCAGCAGTGGTGGCAGTGGGAGGAGCTGCCAGTGAAACCGGCAGCACAGGTGGGGTGGGGTGGCACGGGGGAGATGTGTTTCAGTCTGTGTACAACACACACCTGATGAAGCCACCCAAGTGAGGGGAGGGGTGGGTTCTTTGCAGGCACAAACTTGCACAGCTGGGAGCTGCACTGATTGATGCCCGCAGCAGGGTGTGAGCTCACCCATCAATATCCACTGCAGCTGCTTCTGCCATGTCTGATGTCCCTGGGGAATCTCTTCCTCGTGTTTGAAGAGCCTCTACTTTGTTCTCTTCTCCAAGTTTTCTGATCGCTGTATCAGTGAAGGGGGAAAGTAAAATACAACTGGTTGGGACACTGGCCTGGAAATCTCAAGCATTTTTTCCCAAGCTCTGCTTATCTCTGACCCTCAGCCCAATCCTTGACTCTGAAGGGATTGTATGCATACCACTGCTGCTCTTGTTTTGGGATATACTTGCTAGTGACTTGTTCTTGGCCCCTTAGCTGGTCTTGTGAGCCTGCTCTGACTCTTATTAGGGGATGTAGCCTGTCCCTGATCCAGCCCATGTGACAGTGCAGCCTCCTCCCCCATTCTGGGCTGGTTTGCTGGCTGCTGGTGACAGCTCAGGGTTAAGGCAGTGACATCTTTCGGGCCCCCACTCCAGTTGATGCTGCTTGGAGGTCTCATCCTTTTCAACCCTAAGCCGAATCCTAAGCGTATATGGGCCAGGCAGGGAGAACACCACTGCTCTCTGTCCAAACAGCATTTCCAGATCAGAGCTTTGCTGTCATTTGCCTCTGCAGTCTACAACAGACAGAGCTGCCATAAAATGATCACACCTGGTAGTACAACTTCCTGATGTATCTGTGAAGAGATCCTGATGTTCAACCCAGCAACTGGCAACCATCAACATGTAGAGTTCCAAATGAAATACATTCCTGTGCAGCTTTCAGTCCTTTGACAGAGATATTTCCCAGTGTTAAGCTGCCATGAATATGTAAGCCAAAAACATTGGCCTACATTTCCAGCCAGTGGTGCTAGGAACATGGCTGCAAAATCCAGGAATGAAGCAAACGCACCTGGAGTGATTTGATTCTGGTTCTGACTTTTTTCCCCCATCTGTACTAGCTGTTAGGCAAGAACTGAGTGGTGCTCAATTCATCATCTTGGAAAAGGGCAGTGTGGAAGACAGGAATAGGAACATCACAGGGAGATGTAACATGCACATTACCCCAGCAGGTGAAACTGCAAGCCTGCAGTACCCCTTGTGTTACCAGCTCCCTGGAAAGAGGGAGGACAAGAAAGTGTGTTCTTATACAGAAACAGGGAGGCCACTGAGTGTTGAGGCCCCTCATCCAGCTGATGTGTACAGACATTGTCCAGGAGCACCTGCAGGTCCAGCACTGCATTCCTGTTGGAGAACCACGGAATATCTCCAGCTTTTGAAGAACACTAGGGCAACTGATGGAGCTGTTACTAGGTCAAATTTTGGTTGTTTCTGGTTTTGTGGTTTCTGTTGTTGTTTTTGTATTTGTTTGTTTGGGTTTTGGAGAGGGTTTATTGTTAGGGTTTTTGGTTTTGCTCAGTTTGTTTGTTTTTTGTTTTTTCATGTCTGTGACCCCAGGCTGAGTTGGGACTCTGGGGCTGGGTTCCAATTCTGATATGAGAGCAGTTTGCTTTTTGCTGATGTGCCTGCAGGCAGGGATGCCCACAGCAGGCAGGGCAGGGCAGGGCAGGTCAGAGGGGATGTGGCTGCCACTCAGCATGTTGCCTTTGCTGTAACCTACATCTGGTTTTCACTTTGTCCTTGACCAAGTCATTGGTAAGTTGAATGACAAGAATTTCTTTCCTTTTTTTCATTAGGTTTACTGAAGAAATAAAGATTATATACTGTGACCTCTGCTTGCTGGTCCCCCAACTAGCTCATGGCCATTTTAAAATAAACTTTACATATGGGGAGAGTTGTTAAAGGTATTACAAGTTCATAAACAATGTAAAAATCTCTGCCTGGGCAGGGAAGAAATAAAGGTAAGTAATTTCTCACCCAGTTTCAGCCAGCCAGCTCTGGCTGCGATACTTGGTGGGAATCCAGGCTTGCTTAATCCTGCTGCTCACAGGCCCTCTAACTTTGGCTTTTACAGGTGCAGTTTTAGGAGTGAATTTAGGATTACAGAAGCATTATCCATGGGGTTTTTCAATTTTCTAGAAAAGAGGATGCTTGAAATTTCAACAGGGAGTCTTTGAAGGCAAGAGTTTCATCCTCACCAGATGGACCTGAGGGATTTGATGCCTTCCTTGGTAGCAAGGAATCATGTTAGGGTTTGGAAACACAACCCAGCCTCATCTCTGGGTTGAGCTGAAAGGAATGGAAGGATCAGCAGAAGTGGATGTATGCTCACTAATTCCATCACTGCTGTGGCTATCCAGCTTGTGCTTCTTTTCCAAAGCCCTTCCTGAAGGGAAATCCTGTGGACAGTCACACTTTCCTTGGAGAACCTCACTTGCCATTGGCTCTGTTTTTCTTCCAACAGACAAAACTGGGTGGACATAAGTCAAGAGGGCCAAGAGGAGTGTATGAAGCAGGCTATTTCAATATGTGAATTAGGGGAATATCAGAAAGTCCTTTGCAGCAGCCAGGAGATTCCTGGTTTGGCTACAGGACTAAAGGCCATAAAAGTTGCTGGGATAGCTCTGGTTCTTTTTCCCCCAAGAGAGAGGAAATCTTTTTCTCTGTCTCGTTGCTGCTTCTACTGATGCCAGATTTCTCGATATGAATACATTTCTTTTTCTTCACACCCTCAGATAGACTTTCCATTGATCGCTGCCCAGATTTGTGGCCTTTACATCCTGGAGCTCAGCTCTGAAATAGACGCCTTCCAGATGAAAAGGAGGGGTGAGGAGCTAAAAAGAAGTGGGTTTCATGTTTTTATCAATTACAGGGCTTCCCAAGCTATGTGGTTAGAGAAGTGAAGAGCTTAGGAAAAATCCAGGCTGAGGGCCTGGCCCCAGCATCAAGGATTTCCTTTCTGAGATGAGCTGTTGCTCTGCTCTCCAAAGTAAGGATCTCCCACTGTTTTATGTGATTGTATTGATTTTTTTTTTATGTCACACACCTCATTCAAGGGGCATCTGCACAGAGTTTTCTCATGGAAAGTGCAATCATTTTCTGGGACGTGTTGCTGCCGAGTGTTGCTGAATCCAGGCACTTAGGAAAATTCAAAGGGAGGTCGGATATTTGCATGGATCACAGCACTAGTCCAGACCCATAAGGGATTATGCTAACAGGTTTTGGAGCAGATCTGAACAGTGCTTTCAGGCTTTAGCTGCTCTTTTGTGCTTAGAGTTTAGGAGGAGGCCCTCATGTTCAAGGGGTTGTAGTGTTGTAGTCCTTCTCCAGCAGAGCCTTGTGTTGCATATGAATCCATCCATGCATCCATCCATGCATCCATCCATCCAATGGTCAGTCCCCAGCAGTCCCATACACATCAGTGTAGAAACACAGCTGCTGAGTGCTGTGCAGTGAGTGCTGGTGGCTGCAGCCTTGGTGGCTCCCAGTCACCCAGGTCAAGGTGGCCAGGCTTGAGGGAGCAAGTCAGAACCAATCTGCTTGTTCTCTTTTTTCCTCTGTTTTCCAATTTATGCCTGATTTGTCACTGCCCAGATCCATAAAAGGGAAGGGTGATGATGGTGGTGTGTTCCTCTGCTGCTAATACCATTTACCTAATTTTTATTGTTTTACCAGCCAACTTACTTGTGTTTTGAGGGGATGCTCTGCCTTTTTTGCAGTCCCTTGTGTTAATCTTGGCTTCCCTCTGGCAACATTTGTTACCAAGATGCCTCCTAAGTGCACCTACATCATCTCTGTCTGCCCTCATTGGTAATCACAGCACTGATATATGAGAAATGTGTCTGGCTGTGTCATCAGTGCTAGAAAGCACCCACATGCTCGTGCTTGCTGTGTTGTTTAAGTAAGCTTGTATTGTGGTTCAAGGGAAGTTATTATTAATTTTACACTGCTCAGTGTGTTTATAATTTATGGGTGCCACAGGTATCTGCCTCATCTGAGCAGGCTTTTGTGTGCGGGTGCCCCGGCGTGGCGGCGTCTCTCAGCGCTCCGGTTCGGGTTTCCTCACCTCAGCGTGCTGCGGGCCGGAGCCCCAGGCTGCCTGCGAGCAGCAGCGGGTTTGCATCCTCCCCTCTCAGCCCCAGCCCCGCAGCCGGACCCTGACGCCGCTCAGTCTCGGCTCTGTGCACAGAGGGAGCCGCGCTCCGGCAGAGGGCAGTGACAGACAGACGGACGGACGGACGGACCGATGCGGGGAGGGATGCACAGCCTACGCCAAGCGCTGTTCTGCTCCTCTCCCGGGCCAGTGAAGCTGAGCAGAAGCCCCGTGTTGGCTGGAGGCGGCCGGGCCGGCGGGCTCAGGGCTGCGGCCCCCGTTTCCCACTGCCCGTGAACGCTGGGCTCGGGGCGGGTCTTTGCTAGGATGGGGTGCCGGGGGCGGGGAAGGGTTTAAAGGGATCCCTGCACGACGCTAACCCTCGCACAATTCTTAGGGAGGATTTCTCTTTTTGGTATAGTTTATTTTGAATCAGTGTTTCAGCGTGGGCTGAGGGAGAACACAGATAGAAATCCCACGTTCTGACCATAGGTTTTTCCTCAAACAAGTACACTGAGAGCAGATTGCAGACTGAGACCTTGGAAGATGATGCCAGGAAAAAACTGCCACCCTACCATATGCATAAATGTACAAACTTTTTTTTTTCTTTAAATGTACTAACATTTTTTTTTTCTTTGACTAGCCTCCTCCTCCTCCCTTTAGATTCCCTGGTCACAGACTCTGTGCCTCAAAGCATTGCATTCAGGCACCAATATGCACCAACAAAACCTGTGTGTTTTGCCCAGCAACCCACTGATCAGTGAAATTTGAAGCAGGACAGCTGAAATAAAACGTTCAATATTAACCTATTAAAAATTCCAGGAAGGTCTTTCTACAAATTGACTGTCTCCTGGTTTGCCCCAAATAGCTCAGTGTCCTCCTCATACTGCAGCTGCTCTTGTGAGGTCTCAAAAGACATGAAGCTCCAGGCCTGGTTAGCATTTAGATGGGAGACCTCCAAGAGCTTTGGCTGGTTGAGAAACAAGTATTGGAGTTTCAGTAAGTGGCATTTTCCTGTCCTGAGTCATTGTTGAACACACGCCCGTTCCAGCAGCAAAAGATCTCATTCTTCAGTGCTGTCATTCTGGCACCCAAGAGCTCTCCAAAGTTAAAGCCCATCTTGTCAACACCAGATGCACTGAGATACTCTGGGTGTTTGCTAAAGAGGAGAGACACATGTGCAGGACATGGTCCTGGCACCCATCACAGTGTGCACAGATGGATGGGACCTTGGAATTCAAGAATTGAGCAAAATTTACATTTTTAATACAGCAAGGGTCGGGTTAGGTGATACCAGAGGAAGGAACTTTAGAAGGAGGAGTTCACATCTCCCTGTGTTTCTCCCTACTGCTTGAGAGCATCAAATTGACAGTAGCTGGTCCTGACCTTTCCCTCCAAGGGTTGCTAATAGCAGCCTCACTTCTCTCACCATGCCTGTTGCTCTTACAGATACATCACTTGCTGTCTTCTGGAAGCAGAACATCTGTCCAGTCTATGTTCCCCCCAGACTCTTCCAGGTGGGAATCATTGCTGCTGATTTACACCTGATGATTCAGAGCAGAAGATGGAGAAGATGAGGATGTTCTCCTCAAACAGGAGCAGGACAAACTGCACCTGGGGAGTTTCTTTGCTGGAATGAGCTGGATGTCTGGAGGGGGCCAAGCTCCATAAGCTAAGGGATTCATCTTGGTGAGACAAAAGAAAGTGTTTTATTGCCAAAAGTTTATTGCATGGAACCTTTCCAGCGACACCCTGAAGGTCACCAGAAGCTTCACACATATTCACAAAGGGTTGCAGGGTACAGTATGGAGCAAGGGTAGGTTATTATTTCAGAGCAAAGCATGGACCTTTCTTTTTTCCCTGTCATCCTGTGTCATCCTAAAGGCTTACAGCTCCAACATATCAGTGTGATGGTTCTGGGCAGGGTGACATACAGTCAGAAGACACCCTGCACACAGCAAGTATGGAGCTGGGTACCTTCTTCTGAAATATGTAAAGCAGAGGGGAGGAGAGGGTGATTCTGGCACTTCCTGCAGGGCTGGGAACAGCCTGGCCCCTGTGGTCTGAGCCTAATTACCCTGTACTCCAAAATGGTTCATTGAACAGAAATGACACTCAACAATGTGTTCACCTGCAGAGGCTTCCCACTGGTGGGAACTTATCTGGTGACTGCTGGTGCTTCTGAGGGGGTGCAATTTCAGACCATTTCCATGGGCTATTTGCAGGGTTTTCCATCTTCAGCAGAAACAAGGAGCCAAATAACAGATTTTCCCTGATTTCATCCTCAGGCTGATGTGGGTGGAGAGGCTTTATGAATTACTGAAGACACAGCTGACATTTTGTGGGGTTCCCAGGAATTTGGTGTGGGCGCCTTCAGCCAAGTCTGTTTTGTTTTAAAAGTAAAACGTGAGCTCTTGGACCTGGCCCTGTGGGATGCTGATAGCACCTGGCAGAAGGGCTGGGCTCAGATCAGGAGGACTGTGTGTGTTTAATTTTGAGCTGGAGGAGGAGAACTATGGTGAGTCCTGGGTCAGTGACAATGAGGTCTGGAGTCCAGATGTGCAAAGCCTGGCAGTGTGAGATGGGAAGGCTGTTTAGAGAAGAACATTTTGGAAGTCTGGGGGAGTGCACAGTGGGATACTAGATCTCAAATTAAATCTTCAGCCAAAAAGGGAGGAATCTAGCAGCAGTTTTATCAGGCTGGGCTACTGCAGGAATTGCTTTAGTTGCTGGCCAGGAGTGTTGCTCAGAAATTGGATCCTGCAGCAGTCTTATCTGATGGGTCAAGGGAACAGCTTCCAGATTTTGCAAAGTGGTTCCTCAGTATGAGGCAGTGAGCTGGCTTGGGATTGCTGTGTGAGCTTTTGAAAGTGCCCAGTGTTGAGCAGTGCTTTCGACTGAAGGTTGTGCCTCTCTGGAAGGAACATTGCAGAGACAGCAGGGACACATTACTGCTTAAAATCTGCAGAGCTTCTGTTGGTTTTGAAAGCTGAATTATCCTTATTGGTTTACCCCCATGGATGGGGTTGGTGAGGCACTGGTTGCCCAAAGAAGTTGTGGATGCCCCATCCCTTGGAAGACCAGCTGGATGGGGCTTGGAGCAACCTGGTCTGCTGGGTGTCATCCCTGTCCCTGGCAGGGTGTTGGACCTGGTGATCTTTAAGGTCCCTTCTGCCTCAAGCTGATCTATGATTCCATTGAAAACAGGAAGGAGGTTCTGCAGCAAATGGTGCTCCTTAGATACAAAATCTCATGCTTCAGTGTTGGTCAGTCTCACAGTCAGCTCCTCAGAAATGAGTGTGAGGTGACTGTGGTGACTGGCTGGAGCAGCAGGAAGCATCTCCTGCTGCAAGGTCGCCTCTGCACATTGTCCCATCTGTTCCCGTTGCTCTTGGCAGGTGTTTAGTGCCTCCTGTGACAAGTATTTTCATGGCTGCTGTGCCATGGATGAGGGATCTGTTTCCAGAACAAACCCAAGCACTTTCCAGTACCATGACTTTCTTTGAGTGCAGTGTGAGAAATGAGCAATGCCAAAATGAACAAGGTCAAAATGTGTCTTGGGTCTTTTGCAAGGACTGTGGCTGTGAATAGGCAAACCAGACATTTCTAGTGTGCTTTTCTTTCTGCTCCTGCTGCTCTTGGTGTGCCTGACATGGTGAGAACCATGTTCATTTTTAAAATGGATATTTAAATATTTTATTCTATTAAAGCAGGAGTAAAAATGAAGTAAAAAACCAGTGGTACAGAGAAAGACACTGCACACTAACAGGCAGAAAGGCATCTTGCTGGTGGGAGACATGGTCTGTACAAATCCCAGGTATTCCCAGGAGTAAACAGCAGCTGGGCAGATTTGAGGGATGTGAATTTTGAATGAAGCACTGACATGTGTTCCTGTTATGTGTCTGTCAGGTGCCCAGTATCTTCAGTGGATGCAGACTGTGGGAGATGTTCCCTTGGAAAGCCCAACTGGGAGAGATGATGAAGGGCCTTGAAAGGAAGCTGTGTGAAGAGAGGCTGAGGACACTTGGTCTGCTCAGCCTGGAGGAGACTGAGGGGAGACCTCAGGACAGCTGCAAATTCCTCATGAAGAGAAGAGGAGGGACAGACACTGATCTCTTCTCTGGGGTGACAGTGACAAGGACTGAGGGAATGGAATGAAGTTGTGTCAGGAAAAGTTTAGGTTGGATATTGGAAAAAAAGCCTTCACCTGGAGGGTGGCTGGGCACTGGAACGGGTTCCAACAGGGAAGTGGTCACAGCACCATCCTGACAGAGCTCAAGAAGTGTTTGCACAGTGTTCTCAAGCACGTGGTGTGACTCTTGTGTCCTGTGCAGGGCCAGGCATTGGACTCAATGATCTTTGTGGGTTCCAACTCAGCATATTCTATGATTCTATGATACTCCCATGGCAGTAATTTTGGATATACCTCTCCCATTGAACAGAGAGGACCTGCAGCTGATTCACTGTGGAGGTTGCAACTCCTCCCTGGTCTCGAGGGGTTTTCCACAGGTCAGCACCATCAGACATCTTTGTGTTAGAGGGATGTTCATGTAGGAGCTCTCTGGTGCTAAACTGAAGGTTTCAGTTTAGGTTCACCCACTAACTCAGGTCCTTAACTTTGAAACAGCATCGAAATTCCCTCTGAAGTCAATAGAGATGAGTTGCTCTAGACCTAAGGTTTCAGTTGTATCTACTGGCTGTAAAGAAAACACAGATTAGTGAGACATCTTACTAAAAATACAGAGGGATAGGATGACTCCAGTCCCCCAGTCCTCAGCACTCCTGACACTTGTAAATATCCACTATCCGTCATTTTTACCCATTTTTCTTTGAAGACTACCTCATTAATAATGTTTATCCCTGCAGACCTTGGTGAGGCCCAGAATCCCATCTCACAAGGTGTTACACCAACACAGATTTGTTGCCACCCTGTTCCTCGGTGATGGTCAAAGTGCCCCTGTGAGTCTTGTTTGGGTTTGCTGTCATGGATTGCTGACATCAATGATGATAAACCCTGAGAGAAGCTCCTGCTCTAGGATCTCTGATGGACAGCTGAGCTGGGGACCTGTGCTGAACCTGGCTCTCATATCACCCTCCCTCCTCTCACATCCTAGGCCCAGGCCCTGGCTCACTGCAGAGGGCCTGGTAAAGAAGAGTGGTTTTAAAACAGTTTCTTACAGAGAAGCATGGCTTCTGCATGACCAGAGAACCATGTCCCTGCACCCCATCTCAGCATCTCAGCTCTGCCCTGGGAGCACCTCCTTTTGTTCAAAGCCATTGTATCCTGCTAGGGAGCTCCCAGGAGAGCCTTGGGAGCGGGATTTCAAGAGTGGGTGTTGTGGGGACCTTTCTGCCAGCAGGTGTGGGGCAAAAGGCCAGATGACACCTCAGAGCAGAGCAGGGAATGGGGCAAGCCCTTACAAGGGAATGTACAGTATGCAGGGCACACGCAGGCAGTGTCCATCAGCCAGTACAGTAGCAGCCTGGAATAGTTTGGCCGGGTAGCCCTGCATGAGGGAACGGTCCTGAAATAGGCTGACAGCCCTGATGTTATTTTTGTTGTGCTGGAAACCACAGCCCTGGCATCCTGAGTGGCTGCTGCCTCCCAGGTGGCTGTGCTGGGGTGGGTGCATCCTGATGTGGGAGGTGAGGATGTCACCTTCCAGTTGGGAGAGGAGGGCGATTTAGAGGCAAATGCTGGAAGATTTGTAAAAACGAGCTTGCAGTGTTCTGATGAGGAGCAATATGAGCATGGCTTGGGAGGTCAGTAATTTAGGATGCTGAGGGCCAGAGATGGAGGAGAGAGGCCCAGGAAGGGATCCCTGTCCCTTCTTGTGCTGCTTCGTTGTGTGCACAGCAGGAAAAGCTCCACTGCTGCAGTCACCTTTGTCTCTAAACTCCACACAACACAGTAGATGCTTCTGTCAGAGCCACCATCTTGAAATGCACCTCAAATTGTAAAGTACCTCCTAAAGTGGCAGTCTTCATAGGGCACTGATCAGTGGCCAACCAAATTTCTGGTTCAGTCAAAGATTGTCCCAAAAGCAATCCTAGGGCTGTGGCCTTAGATCGCTTAGGACCACAAAGTTTATGAGGTCTGTAGAAAAATTTCTGACTTCAGTGATTCACTTTTAGCCAAAAAGCTCTGTTTTTTAGATCTCAGCATGAGGCAAACTTTAGCAGGAAAATAGTTCAACACTCAAAAGCAAATTTTGCAGGAAAAAAAGGTGTTAAGCCTAAAATTTCATATAGGAAAGTTGGGAGGAAAGCTGTGCCAAGCTCCACGTATGAAGCAGGCTCTGACTTACTGGGTCCTCAAAATAAGTGGCCACTTTTATAAGGTGACAATGATTTCCAGATTGCATGTTCCTGCCTGCTGAGAGTGGGGATGAAATGGGCCAATTTGCTGTCATTGGGCTCCAAGGTGGATCCCTCTTTCTCACTACATCTGGAAGACAAGCAGAGCAAAGAAATTGACTTTGAAATTGAGGACTTTTGGGTCATCAGATGGCTTCAAGGAGTTATGCTTGAAGAATGGCAGTTCTAACTACTGAGATGCCTGCACAGTGACACATGATCATAAAGTGGAGAAATATCTCTAGAAATAGAAGCACATTTAGCTGCAGCATGTTCTTCTCCCATGCTCCTTTACTTATGGAATATGAAAAGGCATGGAGGGATCACCTCCTTTCCTCCTTCTTGAGGCAGTTCCTTAGGCAGATTTGGGGCTTGTTATCCTCTTTGGGAGGGTATGGGGAAAGGGATGTTCTTTGGGTGCACAGGTGATGTTCCCATGCAGGAATATTTGAGGATCTCATGTTCTTGTGGCTCCCCGGTGAGTCAGGGGAGGCAGTTCCTGTGTTAGAACAGGGAGCTGAAAAATGAGTGTTTCAGATGAATACAGGGAGAGGAGGGGCCTGTAGGGAACTCATAGTTTTCACTATATCCCATCTATGAATTCCCCATCTACTGCTCTTTGAAAAAAAGGTCATGGCTCATTTATTCTTGTCACTATTGTGAGCTGCTGTGAACACTCTCAAATTAAATTATACTTTGTTAAAAGACCATCAACATGGGCACAAGAAAAATATTCATGGTTTTGTCCTGCTCCTCAAAGAGTTTAGTTCCTATCTTTGCAAAAAGCATTCAGGTTTCTCTTGCAAATTCTCATCCTCCTTAGGAAGGACAAAACCCCTTCTATGGCCCTTCCAGTGAACTTTCTGCCTGGAAATCCCAAAGCTGTGACTTTCTTTAGAGCCTGAAGGGGCCAGCTCTGGATTGTGTCAGACAGGATGTCCTGGGACTTGAGGTCTTGAGAAGAAGTGATGGCTAGGGAAAAAAACAAACAAAATTGAAAACCAAAAAAGGGGAAAAAAAAAGAAGCCATTTTTATTTCCTTTCCCAAAGGTCTCTTTAACACCATTTCATTTTGAAACAAAATGTGCAAGAGCCATGTGCTGGAACGGGAAAATTGTCTCAATTCACAAGTGTGGGGTTAGCTCCTGGCCTCACACAGTGTTTCTCCAGGGCACACGACAAGGAGGAGAATGTCTTTGGGCAACCCAGAATGGAGAGGACTTTCAAATATTCCATGCCTTCATCTTTCTTGGGAGGAGTGGGAGCATGCTCCTGAAGTCTGCAAACTGAGTATATCTGAGGTGAAAGTGTTTTTGGAATAAATATTAAGCTAGTCAGATATGGGCTATTTCATGGTGCATTATGGCACAGCTGCAAGAGTGCCTTTCTCTCTGTTGTCAATGTGAATAAAATCCAGTTCTTTTCCTCTCGATGCACTTGTAGATATGGTGAAGCTTTTTCTGTCTCTTTTGGAATCAGGAGAATTACACAAAATAGTTTTTCTTTGATGGACCCACATTCACCCTCTCTTAAATCTGATATAATTCCTTACATTTCCAGTCTCCAATGGTCAAAAAGATCCTAAAAAGACTGGAATGGAATCATCATGGAACGGAAGAGGAGCTGGTGGTGTTTTATGTAGAAGGATTCTGTGCCTGTGAGAACAGCCATGGATTTTTATTGAAAAAATACATGTAATGAGTGTTATGTTTGGTAACAGCATCCCCAAGATTGTACCTAAAAGTATGGAAAAATATGATAGGGGGTGTGGTGGGAAGGGTTTATTTGCCCTCCTTGGGGATGAGTGGGATAGTACAGCTGGAGTAGATGTGAAAGCCTGGAAGTGTTTACAGAATGAATTTGAGTTAGAGCAGCTGAGTTAACCTGAGTATGGTTTAGGTGTCTCAGGGATATCTGGGAACACCTATTTCATATATATTTATGCATCATACACAATTAAGCACAAATCTATCTCTGCAATTCTCTTTGCAACAGAGTCCTGGTGGGCATGAGCACAAAATTGGTTACAAAAAATGGCCAAACTCATGGAAAAAATTATAGTGGGCTTTTTACCCTTACCTACATTCCAAACATGGACATTGGATGGGACCTTAGCGTGGTGCTGTTGACACACCTAAAGGATGGGATGCCACCCAGAGGGACCTCCCCAGGCCCTGGGGACTGCATACACTCAGCACATAGCCCATGGGAATCTCATGCAGTTTAGCAAGGCCAAGTGCTGGTGTTACACCTGAGTCAGGGCAATTCCTGGTATCAGTCCAGGCTGGGGGATGAACAGACAAAAACCAGGGGTTTTGGGGGTGCTGGTGGATGGAAAACTGGACATGAGCTGGCCATGTGAACAGGCAGCCCAGAAATCACCTGTGTCCTGGGCTGCAGCCAAAGCAGGGTGGGCAGGTCGAGGGAGGGATTCTGCCCCTCTGCCCCGCTCAGGTGAGATCCCACCTGCAGAGCTGCCTCCAGCTCTGGGGCCCAGCACAGGAAGGGCCTGGAGCTGCTGCAGGAAGCCCAGAGGAGGGCAGGAAGTTGATGAGAAGGATGGAGCACCTCTCCCATGAGGAAAGGCTGAGAGAATTGGGATTGTTCAGACTGGAAAAGAGAAGCTTCAGGGTGACCTAAATCCCTTCAGTACCTGAAGAGAACTTACAGGAAAGAGGGGCAAGACTTTTGACAAGGGCATAAAGTTACAGAACAGGGGGTAATGGCTTCAAACTGAAAAAGAGTAGGTATATTAGATATTAGGAAGAAATTCTTTGCTGTGAGGTTCAGAAGACTCTTGAATAGGCTGCTCAGGGGCACAGGAACAGGCTGCCTCATCCCTGAAGTGTTCATGGCCAGACTGGATGGGGCTCTGAGCAACCTGGTTTAGTGAAAGGTGTCGTGCCCCTGCCCATGACAGGAGGTTTGGAACAAGATGATTTTCAAAGTCTCCTTCCAACCCAAACCATTCAGTGATTCTATATGTCATTGGGACATCTCAGGTCAAATCTAATATGTATATCTATATTTACCTGTATTTATCTGTGGGTCCAGCATATTGGCAGCTCATATAAGAGTGTGGGATGTAGGAGTAGGAAGGATCACTTGGATGCATGCTGTGACCTTTGGTGTTTCAAACAGCAGTGATGTACAGCCACCCCCACGCCCATCCCACATCTTCATTAATTTAGTCAGATCCATCTGACTGAAAACCACTTTTTGTCATGTAGTCCCTATTGGAAGCAAGAGCTTCTCAGAGGGTTGTTTTCTCTCTCTAATTTTTTGCTTAATTTATTCCTGGCCTCTTCATACCCGTTTGTTCGTGTGCCAACATTGTCTTTTAGCTTCAATAGCTCAGCTGCCTCTCTGATGCTTGCCCCAATGTATTTATAGACAGCAACCGTGTCTCCTCTCAGCTTTCATTCTGTGGCCTAAATGAGCTTTTCTGGCAGATGGGTACCTAGGGAGCAGAGATGTGTAGACACATCTCAGCTGGCCTGGCAGTGCCTGGCGCCCATGGCAGCCCCAGGGTGTCAGGGCAGAGTGAGCTGAGTGTGGCAGGAGCAGACCCAACAAAGAGCTGCAGGGCCACCTGAGCAGCTGATGTCCCTGCTGGCACATCCTAGGCAGCAGTGCTGGAGTCACACTGCTGTGCCCAAAAGCTGTTGCTAACAACTGAGAAAGAAGCTTTGCTGGTGCTTCAGGAACCATGCATGACCCATTGGTGAGAGTCCTCAAAGCCAACTGTTTTACTTTTTCTCCAAGAAGTTTAAGGAGTGGTGCAAGCATGAGACTAAACTGGTATTTCTATTCAGAGATGCCTCTTCACTCAGCTGGAGAGGTGGTGCACTCTCTATCTATCTCTAGGTGGCTTTTAAAAGGATATACTGAAGTCTATCCTACTCTCTCCAGTCTTGCTGGGGCACGTGGGTGGAAAAAGAGGCACAAACTGTGGGAACAAGAGGCTTCTGCCCATCTCTTACTTATTCTGGTGTCTACACACCAGACAGGGTATGAAGAGATGGAGAGCATGGCTTGGCCACTGATGCATTGGGTGACCCTGTGACAGCTATTGCACTTCTTTTTGCTTTTTCATCACACCTTTGGGCTGTATCCCCCCTGGGGACTGAATACACTCAGCACACAGCCCACAGCACCACAGGGACCCTGCTTTTGGCTTCCTATGACCTTCTCCAGCAGTGCCAGCAACGCTTCCTGCCTTGTTTATTGTTCCCCTCTGCCTCTGAACCAGCTGCTCACATTGCAGAATTTACAAGGGCTGATGGTATTCCATGGGAAGGAAGTAGAGCTGCATTTTAGCTTATATTTATGTGGTCCTCCTACTTCACCTATGCTTAGGGCTTCTGTGAGATCTGTCATCACTCAGCAAAAAGGAAGGAAACAATGAGTCCTTGCCTGAAAGTGATTTTTCTTTTGCAGACACTTTTGATGTAAACAGAAATCTTCTTGGGTCTGTTAATACGGAACTGAATCTGCTGCAGCTGAGGGTGGCAGCAGTAATTTGCTTTTCCTGATCCAGTTGGTTTCAGCCACCTGGTTGCCCATCCTGCTGTCTCCTTTTTGGTCTCAAACTGTTCTTTCAGTGCAGTCTGGCTGCACCTCTTGCCCCTGCAGAAAATGGAAACCCCAGGAGAAAACTCTCATAAAGCACTGCAATGTGAATTTTAGGTCTGATGGTTTTCCTGTGGTCAATAAAAAGATTCCATTATAAAAATTATTTATTTTGAGGGAAGGTTAAAGCATCAATGGAAATGTGGCCATACATGGGCAAGAAAATCTACCTTAGTTATGTGCATCCAATGTTTGCTGCCCTGTTGTAGAAGTATTGGATGCAACCACTTTGCAGGTGATGTGTTGCTTTGAGATTTGTCTGTGCCCAAATACAAAGGCAGTAATTCTACATGCTTTACTTCAGGATACTTTGGAGTTCAGGTGAGATTCTCATACACAGCTCTAAGAAATATCACAGTAAAGACCAGCTATAGAAAAAGCTTTCACCAGTGCAGAATTTTTGCTAGGAATAATACTTGGAGAAGATGATATAGAGTACTTTCCCTTTTTCATATGTCTCTTGTATCTTCCTTTGATAGCCACTCTGATACCACCACATAATTCTCAACCAGATAAGAACTCTTCAGTTCTGCTTTTCTTGCCCTGATAAGGTTAGCAAACATGTTCACTGACCAATTTTGTGAGATTTATTTTAGTCTCCTTTGGCAGAAGGATGAACTTCAGAAACATTTTAATGTGGGTGGAGAGCGAGGATTGTTGGAGATCAGTGCAGCAGAGCCAAAGCCTGGTGGCATGGACACCCTTGTGGGGTAGGACAGATGAGCTCTTCTTCTCCAGTCTGGTGGCATTAACATGAAGACAAGCTGCAGCACTTTAACCCATCAGCACCAGTGGGAGCCACTCAAAATGAAATAAAATGATCCTGTTTTCCAGACAGCTCTCAACAGGGTCAGATGCTTGTCACAGGGATGGAGAACAAGATGGTTTGGCCTGTGAGGGTCTGGGGACATGCAAGGGTGTGCATGAGGATGTGAGCTGCAAACACCCATGGTGCTGGGGACTGCCAGGAGGTGCTCCTTGTGGTGCTGTGACCCACAGGGCCATGTGTGTCACTGCTGGGGCAGAAGGATGTGGCATCAGCTGGGGAGAGGCTGAGCTCAGTGTCCTGCTGGAGCCACGTCGGGGTTTCCAGGCAGAAAGCAATCTATCAATCTCTTGTGCTTACTTTCTCCTGACCTACGTGATCAAGAGCAAATTGCCCAGGACAAAACAAAAAAAAGCTAAAAATGGAGGGGAACAGATGTTACAACCTTCCTGCTTGCAAGGGGAGGCTGTAAAATGGCATTTGAGGGAAGAAATGGGTATTCCCCATTGTGGAGCTGCCTGTGCTCACTCAGATTTTCAATGCCTGCAAATATGTGCTAGAGGCAGTTGACCGTTGCATTTTTGTCAGCTCCCTCCTCAAAGGCAGAACTTGTCATCCTGCTTCTCTTTCCCTCTGATTTGTCTCCTCCCACCTCCCCTTTTCCCCTGTCCACATGACAGCCATAAAAAGATAATGGAAACAATATGGGAATAGACCCAGTTAGAGCAGCTTCCTTGTGGATGAGAGCCACGTGCAGTAGCTGGGGAGGCTGTGAGGTCCCTCTGGAAAGCCAACAAGGGCAGGTCATGTTGTCCTTGTTTCCAAAATCAGTAATCAGTGCTGTGCTAGGACTGCACTGGTGGAGTGGAGCCATTTGGATACCAGGCACTGGGCACTGTCCTGGTGGGATAGGGAAGCCCAAGATGAGGTTATTATACTTGGATTGGGTTTTGTACTGAAATGCTCTTTAGGGCAAGGCCATCAGAGGGGGATAAAAGCATCCTGAGCTCTCTCCTCCTCCCATCCTGGCCATGGGCCTTCCCAGTCCCTGCCAGGCAGGAGCTGCTCTGGATGGGCCTGTTGACTGTAGCCTGCTGGCGGCTGTTTGCAGCCAGGAAGGACAATATGCTGATTGCAGAATCCGGTTTAATTACTCACAGCACATGCCATTAAGAGAAATTGGCTTGGCTTTCTCAGGAGCAACATATCTGAACTGACTCACCTTCATAAAACTTGGCTCACATGCTAATTAGATGGCTTGGCTTAAAAAGATTGAGCCCCTATTCTGCCACCAGCTCGCAGGACCGAGTGTTATTTAAAGATCCTGGATTTCCTCATATAAGAGTTCAATTGTTTTTTCAACAGAAAAAAAAAAAAGAAAGATTCAAAAGAGAAAAGAAAAAAAGAAAAAACTCAACCCACCCTTTAAACAGAATATAAATTTATACATCATTGAGTTCTTAATTTTCATGGAATTTCTCTCCCCCTCACAGACAGAAGTTGTATATACAGGATTTTAGTATTTCCTCTCCGGCTCCAGCCCCAATTTGAAGGACTGTAAAAGTTTGAACCGATTCCAATAGTGCGCGGTTTGCATGGTCTGTGCTGCGCTGCAGAGTCAAAACAGCCCACACAGTAACAGACATGCAGTAAATCTTGGGAGAAGTGTTTCCTTTCTTCACACACACACACACAGAGGATTGAAATTCAATTATAGCTTTAAAATAATACTGAAATTTGGAGGCAGAGGATAAGAAAGCAAGCAGCACTCCTCACAACGAGGAGCACGGCGTGTTTTGAAGCACGATCAAGTTTCAGGGAGCTCGGGGCTGATGATAACGTGTTCAGCATATTCTGTGGTCAGGCTAGTGTGCAAACACAAACTCATTATTACTGAATGATCACAGCAGTTAATTGTCTTTGGAGAGAGATTTAGAGGCCCATTGCACTGCATTTTTTGCCTATCCCATGTACTTTTTCACAGATCTTGGGAAGAACAGAATGTAAGGCTACAGATCATCAAATTAGCTTTTAATAATACTGTGAGACCTGCTTGCACCACAAATACATGAAATCTTTCCTTCTCCTCTGCTTTTTCTCCCTTGCACATATTATAAACAAAGGAAGAGAGCAGCAGGCTCTGTGCCAGGTCTACCCATGTTTTCTCTTTATCTTTGCTTCCATCACGTTTTTGACTAATTATATCGCTGTGCCTGCAGGAGAGGGGCTGTATCATCAGATATTTGCAAAATGCTCAGCAGCAGCAGCAATGATTGTGGAACCCAGAACAGCCCAGGACTTTGCTGGCTGAGCTTGAGGCATGTTTTAATAACAGAGTGACACTGGGTTGGGAGTTTGTCAGCAATGCTCGAATCAACCCTGCAGCGTGAGGCTGGGCTGAAAAGGAGGCTGAATTCTGATTTTGGAGAGGAGAGCAGCCCATTTTGGGGCAACTGTTGCTGTCTCCCCTGAAGGAATGTGCCCAGAGACTGGATGTAAAACCTTTAGTTTCCTTTCCAGATCAAGAAAGACTGTGAAAAGGACCTGGCTGACAGATAAACATCACAGAATCATAAACCAGCTTGGGTTGGAAGGGACCTTAAAGATGATGTAGTTCTAAGTGCCTGCCATGGGCAGGGGATGCCACCCACTAGACCAGGTTGGTCGAAGCCCCAGCCAACCTGGCTTTGAACACTTCCAGGGATGGTGAATCCACTACCTCTCTGAGCAATCTGTGCCAGGGTCTCACCACCCTCACAGTAAAGATTTTTTCCTAATATCTAATCTCAACCTGCTCTCTTTCACTTTGAAGCCATTCTCCCTTGTTCTGTTACTACATGCCCTGGTCAAAAGTCCCTCTCCAGCTCTCCTGTAGCTGCCTTAGGTACTGGCAGGTTCTAGAAAGTCTCCCTAAAGGCTTCTCCAGGCCGAACAAGCTCATGTGTCGCAGTCTGTCTCCATAGGGTAGATGCTCCAGTCCTCTGAGCATCTCTATGACTTCCTCTGGGCTTGCTCCAACAGGTCCACATCCTTCTTATGTTGGGGATCCCAGAGCTGAACAGAGCACTCCAGTGGGGTCTCACAAAAGCAGAGCAGCAGAATCCCCTCCCTCAGCCTGCTGGTCACACTTCTTTGGATGCAGTCCTTGTTTTGATGCAAACATAGAGTTGGGAAAGGGAAATACAAGGAGCAGTAGCAACAACAAGGAGGGCAGTGAGGAGGTAAACCAAGGAAAGGCAAACACAGCCTGTGAGCCCAAGAGGTCTGATTGGCTGAAATGTTTCCAGCTCTGAGATTTGGTGGTTGAACTTTGCCTTGGAATTGATTGGATCACATGGAAAATCCATGGGGATTACATCCTTGCTTTCTTCCAGCTGGAATCAGCATTTTTTATTTCCAGGGGTAGCTCCAGTACTGCTTTCCCCACAGTAGCACAGTGGGTTTTTTTTTTACAGGTGTTCAGCTACAAACCCCAAAACCCAGGGGAGCTGGGCCGTGGAGCACTGAGATTTGCTCTCTGCCACAGAGGCTTAAAAAGTGCCTTTGGTTGATGCATTTCTGGAGTATTCAGAAAACTACCTGGAAGGAAGGAGCAAATGAGCAACATCTCCACCCACCATGTGAGGTTTGCACCTCCAGTTGAAGTTGTTTATGTTACTCAGAATTTCAAAATCTGATGCTGATTTCCAATGCCTTTGCTAACAGAATTTGAGTTTGGGCTCGTAGCCAAGTGCAGTTCAGTCCTGCATCCCTGTGAGTTTGGACAGGCCAGGCTGGAGGGTTGCACATCAGTGAAACATTACTGAAATGCGTCCCTGCCCATGGATTTTAGTACTGTCTGCTCTCGTAAGCAGCCTGTTGCACAAGTCACATTCCCTGTGGCCAGATCAAAGACCAAGGGTCTTTCCAAGTATTTTGGGTGTGTTTCGTTCCATCTTTGGTCCTTTCTCTTTCCTCAGAAAACGTTCTACCATCCAGTCGTTACTTTCACCTGAATCGCTCGGTCAACCAAATTTGGCGAAGGCAAGGTGGCCCCATAAATAGTTTGGGTTTTTAATGGATTTGTGCACACTGCTGGTGGGGAGAGCAGTGACTTGGCCCCCAGAATGAGGCCACAGGCCTCTCAACTGCTGGACAGTGCAAAATGTACTGCTGGCCACGTCTTTCCTGTCCTGGGAAAAAAAGGAAAAGTTGTAGGGGAAAAGTTTTCAGGAAAATAGGCTTCATTAGGAAAATAGGTTTCATTAGGTTGGCTACTCCAAAATTATTTTATTATGTTCAGTTCAAAATCCATTGTTCCAGTACATTTTAAAATATATCTGTCTGGGAGGTTGTTTTGCTTTTTTTCATCCCCTTTCCAATAGTCCTTTGGCCATGCTGGAGAAGGACTTCAAAAGATGCTTTTCTCCAGTTGCTGATCTATAACCCTAGATGTGGTTCCTCTGTAAGACCAGGTTATATAATATACTGTTAACTTGAGTGTACTGACACATGACAGTGTAAAGCATTCTCCAGTTAGTAATTTTGGTGTCTTTGGAATGACATCCTCTCTAACCCCACTGGAGCTGGCACACAGGAAAGATGAGCCTGCACCAACATGCCTGAAATTTTAGTGTTGTGTCCAGCTGCTGTCAGTAACATACCCAAAAACTGAATTGAAAAGGTCATAATAATTGAAAAAGCACTGACCTAATTTTTTTTTCCGTATTCATTCACATATTTAGGAGTGAAAATGCTTTCACAGCTGATGGCTCAATGTAGACCTGTTTCCATGCACCCCATAGCTCTGAGAATCCCAAAAGATATGTAATTGTCTGAACCATTTTGGGTCACCAAGCAGACAGGTTATTTCAGTCACTGCACATTAAACTTCTGGGAGCCTCTAAAGTGAGGATTTGCTGCCACATAAAACAGCTGTGGGATGGGCTTGGGAGCCAGGATTTGGTGGTATTTCATCAGAGCATTTCCAAGCAAGGGCACCAGAGCCATTAGGGGCTTTGGGACAGATTGGACCAGAGTGGTGGGGAAAACAAGGCCCTTTGCTAATGGAGCAATTTTATTTTTGCTTCCTGTTCAGAATGATGCCCATAACACATTGCCTGGGGACAGAAGCTCTCATCTACCACATGCAGAACAAGAGAAGAGGGCTCTGCTATTCAAAGTTCACTTAAAAATAATTTGATGACTCACAGGGAAGGACAAATTAGCCCTAATCTTGCCAGCTCTTAGTGGCTTTTTTTTTTGTTGTTGTTCTTTTTGCTTGTTTTTTTTTTTTTTTTTTGTTAGTTTGTTTGTTTTAAATTTTATTTTTGTTTTGTTTTGTTGTCCTAGGAATCCTCAAAGCTCATCCAAAGGTGTGAGCTGAGCATCCTAGGGAATGGTTTGGGCAAATTAGAGGGAAGCTGGGGATTTCTTTTCCAGCATCTTTTGCCTACTAGGCCCCCTCATGGAACCTACCCCAGCTGAAGTACGGCATCACAGCCTCTCGTTTTGCCTCCTTTTGGCTTAAAACAAGTGACATGAGGGCTGGATGCTGGTGCAATGATTTTCACTATTACAAATCTTGTCACAAGCTGCCATCTGAAGGTGCTATTATGCACCTGTTGCTTTTGCTTTTTTTTGTGCCAGAAACATGGGCTTCTTGTCAGTAGGGTGAATTTCTTCTTGTTGTTTATAAGCAGAGGTCCCTGGCCTGCAAATAAGCAAACACCAAAGGCAGCATCTCATAACCACTGAAAACTAGTGGTTTGGAGAAAGATATTTTATTGGGATGAGAAGCTGAGCTGTGAGAAACAGATATGTTTGTTTGTTTGTTTGTATGCCTTAGCTACAGAACCCAACATTTGTAAAAAATTTAGCTCTTGCTCTGGCCAAACTTAAAACTTGTAGCTTTATTTCAATAACCCAAGAAATAAAAAAAAAAAAAGCATTCTTGTGTCAAGCCAAAATGTTCCTTTGGTTTAAAGAAAAATGCTTTATCTTCAGGCAGAGGATATTCTTCAAATCTGCTTCTTAAAGCTTTGTATGATGATACACTAAAAATCTTTTCTGCTACAGAAGGAGAGCCCATGCTTTTCTCTCTAGCCAATAGATGAAATTTCCTAATATTCATAGAATCATAGAATGGTTTGGGTTGGAAGGAACCTTAAAGGTCATGTAGTTCCAACTTCCCTGCCACCAACAAGGATGCCATGGAAAGGGACACCCTGTCCATGGTATACTCATGTTGATGCATAAAAAGTTTAATAGTGTCAGTAAGAGAAAATGAAAAATCCCACCAGAGGCCTTTAAGAAGGTGATTCAGATGGCACATTGCAGCCTGTATCTAGATTGGGAGTGTATTTTGCACAGGGCTCAGCAGACCATGAGGCTTCCCACATTTCTGCAGCTGCTTTTGTGTCTCCTACAGTTCACCTTCCCCTAGGGGCAGCTGAAGCTGAGTTCTGTCATCCCCAGCAGCAGGAGGTGGTGTGTGGCCAGTTCAGGGGACAGTGCAGTGCTGACCTCAATAATTCAACCCATGGGGCTTTAGAAATGCTTAATTGTGAAGTTCTGTCCTGTGGTCTTGTGGTTTGAGGCAGGAAGATGGGAGATGTTCACATTGCCCCAGGAAGAGGAGGAAATTGAAGCACGGTCCCTCATAGCCCAAGTGAATGTACTGCCCATGAAGCTGTTGGATGAAAGAAAGGGGTGTTGATGCGTGCAAGGGACAAACAATCATAACTGCATTTTTGGGTAAACTTACTCCCCACTGAAGATAAACAGTCTGGCCTTGTCTGCTAAGTCACAGCCTCCCATTCAAATCTTTTGGTTTTCTGTTCACAGAATGACCTTTAATTGTGTTAAGGGCTCTGCAAATCTCTGTTTTGGAGAGACTGGTAGCTAGAATGGAATGGCTTCTTACGTAAAGCCAAGAGACATGAATAGTTCAAGGCAGCTGCAGGGATTAATGCTTTGCAGGGCAGCTCTTTGTCTTGGGCCATGGAGAGCACTGGTATTTGGCACTCTGTTTTGCTGCATATTTTATGGTCTGGAAGAGGTCTTAACAACTTTTATAATGCTGCCACTCCACAATGGCTCTCTTCAGTGGGGCTGAGAGCTCTTGGTAAGAAAACATGAGCTATTTCCCTTTTAGCATGGGCATATGGGACAGGGTGCTCTCCACCGAGGAATTCCTTCCAGGTAGAGGTGAAAGACTTGCTGCTAGGATCTGAGGTTCCAAAGGTCATGAGATTTAGGGTGGAGTTGGGAGTTTTGGCAAGATGACACATGGTTTTGGTTTGGTTTCTGGTTTCAGAACATGAACATGCTCATGTGCTGAGCCATTGGCACAGGGTACTTGGGGTCTGAGACCATGACCAGTGCTCTGCAATGCCAGACCTGGGGAAACAAAGACAACCCTTAACAGACACCAGCTCAAGATATTCAGTGGTAAAGGAGGTGACCTTGAGCCTTGTAGGATGTTTTGATCTCTGAGGCCAATTGCTATTGTGTGCAGTAAGCCACTGCTGTTTGCTGCATTTTAGGCAAACAGAAAACATCTTGGTCATACCTACTAACTACAAAACCTTGCTGCTCTACCAGTTATGATAATAAATTTCCTTCATGCTGCTTCTTTCTTGCAGTTTATTTCTTCTTTCCAGCATATATTTGCTTTCCCCTTGTTTATTAAAACAGTATTTCTCTCTTCTGGCTCAACATTTGCTTCCTAAAAGCTTGCAGCAAGTCCAGCCACTGCTCTCACTGAGATGGAGGGACAAATCAGGTGAACCTCCTTTTAGGCTATAGGAAATCTGTAGGGAGGTGGTCCCATTTTGAAATTTTGTTCAGAGGAAATGCATATTCTGTGAGATCATCTGCTGTGATATCTGTTGGGAGGAACTAGAGATGCCTTGTGCAGCACTCAGCTCACCCAAACTGTGTCGGACAGGAAAAGGAATTCCTGTGTAATAAAAATTAAGATAATTGCCTATGAAGAAATGTTTCATTGTCAAAGATATTTTCATACACATTAGTGGAGAGGAGGTCAAACTCAGAGAACATAAGATCAAGTCCTGGAAGAGATGATTTTGTTTTTGTTTGACTTGCTATTTTGTGTTTTTTTCACAGATGATCTTGGGTTCTGGGGTGAGTCTTCACTTATATTTCTGCAGAAAGCTTTAGAGTTCTAAAACTGTGGAAGCTCTGAGCAAAGAGAATATCACTGTTCTCTCCATCTATTCCACATCTATTGAGGAAGATACTCCACACATATTGAAGAAAACAGGTGGTTTTTTTGTTTTTTTTTTTCCTTCCAGCATCTCAAAGTGCAAAGCTGGGCAGTTCACCTGGCTCCATCTGAACTTTCAGACCCGATCTGCTCATCTCTGAATGTGAGGATATTGGGAATATGGAGTTTAAAGGAGTCAGAGCTGGCTGTGGAGTTATCTGTTCTGATCCTGCATAAACAAACTTCATGTCAAGGGGCAGTAAAAGTAAAGTGTGATTTTTGTGTTAAAGAGAGGGAAAATTAAGAAAGGGGAAAATGTGGGAGAAATAGAAACTATTATAGATTTTTGGGCTTTTGTGGCTGGAGTAAGGGCAATTGGGTGGAGGATGAGGACAGAGCTGTGCAGCAGATGCTGTTTTACTCTTAGTCTTTCACTTCCCTATAAATACATGAAAATTCAGGACTATTGGGACTGGATTTGTAGTGAAGCTTGCTAAGAGAAGAAGTGGGGGATGGATTTGAGAGGGGAAAATGGTAAGAAGGTGCCTTCAAAATATTCAGAATGAGGAGAGATGCTTTTGCTGATGTTGGCCATGGGCTTGGAAGACCTTGGTTTTGTTCTGGGGTCAGCCATAAGACCATGCAAAGGTTTCAGCTCATACATTTGCTTTGCAGTTGTAACAGGCTTAGGAAAATGTTTTTCCCCCAGAGGGTGGCTGGGCATTTAACAGGCTCCCCAGGGCAGTGGTCACAGCACCAAGCCTCACAGAGGCCAAGGAGTGTTTGGGCAGTGCTCTCAGGCACCTTCTGGGATTCCTGGGGCTGTCCTGTGCAGGGCCAGGAGCTGGACTTCATTGGTCCTTCTGGGTTTTTTCAAGCTCAGGATATTCTATGATTCTCTGATCACTGTGGAGATTAATTTTGGAGTGCTTGTACACCTCCATGGATTTGGGCATGCTGGCTGCATCATTTCTTCACAGTGGTTCAGAGAAGCCAGAGCCTGTACAAGATAAGAGACCCTTTGACTGAATCCTTGTGCATTAGAGAGACTGTTGTAGCAGTTTGAGGTACCACATGAAATACACTATGGCTTCATCTGAGAAATAATTCCTGTCTTTCCACCAAAGGGATCTAAGAAAGAGATGAGCAGGATGCCTTTGGACCAAATACATTATCTTCTCATCTACTTTGGCTCTGCTGAACATCAGCACTGGCATATTAAGAGCAAAGATTTGAAAGCAGCTCTTCCTGTCTGCAAGCAAAGGGCAGTGATTGTGGGGTGGAAGAGCCCCTGATGGTTGGGATCTTGATAGGATTAGCAAAAGCCCAGAAGTGAGCTTCCAGGCAACATACTGCTGTCAAACAGGATTCACAAACTCTTGGATTTTGATCTCTGCTTGTTTTTGTGCAGTAATCCAAGGGGTCCTTGAAAGAACATGTTTCACCACTCAGTCCCTCCAGAGACCTCTTGTCAGTTTGATACTGAGGGACCTTGGACTGAGCAGCAGTGGCTGCCTTTCTGCTCATCTCCTTCAGCTGCACTCTCCAGAGAGCTCTTCCCTCCCCCCCCCCCCTTTGTCTCCTGCTTTTTGTCCTTGATTTTAACAACTGAGAATGTGCCTATGTGTTGTCTACACTGGATTTTTGAATGAGTGCCTACTGGGCAGCTGGTGTTGTTGGCATTTTGGTCTAGACTGATGAGAAGAAAGGAGAAGGACTTGGATTCAGGACTCCAAAAATTGAAACCACCTCATTTTTCATCCCCTTTGATTAACTCACTGGTTTATTTGCCTGTAACAATGACAAATGACACCACCAGCTGATGCTATCACATTTGGCAGACTCATCCTGGTTTTGAACTCGTCAATTAAAACTCTACATTTTATGGTAATGCTTCACAAGCTCTTGGGGGAAAAATGTCTCTGACAGATACAAGCTAAGCAGGAATCTAAAAGGTTCCCAACAGTACAAACAAATAGTTCCTTCATGTCCTGCTATTTATTTAGAACTACTAATATTCACCAATGCTGCTCACTACCATGATTGTAGGATCTCTGTGTTTTCTCATTGGGTTTTTTGTCAGCTTTACTGTGAGTCTAATGTTGATGTTATTTACACCAGTGCAAACTGGGAGTACTTCCACAAAAATTGGCTGTGCTGGCTTTACAGCAGTACAGGCTCCAGAAAGGCTAAAAATTCCTCATCCAAGCAGCTCAGAGCAGGTGGTTTCTTGTAGCAGTAGAGATCTCACCTTTCACTTAAAATCTGGTTCCTGCCTTCCTGGCTTTTAGGAGAGGCTCTCTGAATGCAGAAGTCTCAAACCAAGAAAGCAAACTAAATCAGCAAATGCTGTATTCTCCCCCTCTTGTTATTGTTGCCTGAGGGGTGGCTGGGAAGGTGTCTCGTGGTTGTTGAGTTTTCAGGTCGGATTCTGCTGAAGGTCAGGGCTTTGCAAGGAAGTTACCCCATGCCTGTTGCATCCATTAATGTCAGCAACAGTTTTGGTCTCCAAGATTGTCTGCTTGTGGAATGGACCAAACCCTCTCCTGTCCTGTATTGCATCTGAAATATTTTACATCCAACACACACCCCAACTTCCCCAGACTACCTGGCATGCTCCATTAGGGAAGCATGGATCCCACCTACTGCCCTAAAATCCAGTTTAATTGCCATCATGATTTGAACAAGTGAATTCAAACTTTGATCCTGCAAGGTCTGTACCTAAATCTTCATGTCCCTGCAAACCATAGAACACAGAACCAGGAAGATAGGAGGAACTCTTCAGAAGAAGCTCCAGGCATGGCTCACAGGAGAGTAAATGGTTCCCTCGAGTGTTCCCCTGCAAGACAGGAGAAAGAAGACAATTTGGACTTTTTTTTGCTTATCCAGGCACAGAGGAATGAGAGTTGTGTCCAGATCCACTTTTCTGGGGAACAGCTCTAATAAAATCAGGGATGTGATGATCTGTGCTTGTTGCTGTGAGCTCGGCAGCACATGGAAGAGGAGGATGAGCCAGGAATCACACACCTGGAGCTGTGGAGGAGACACAGTGTTGGGGGTTGAATTTGTTTTTTCGGTTTTCTTTTTTGTTTGTGGAATTTTTCCCCATTGGGTTGCCAAGGGAACTAATTGCTGGGTGCTTATGGGTGCTTGTCCAAGGCAGGAAAGGAAGGGGTGGGGGGCAGTTGCTCTCTGGCTCCTGCCTCCGGCCTGCCTGCCTGCCTGCTGCTGCTGCTGCTGCTGCGGGAAGGATTCTCGGTTTGCTCCACTGGCTGCGGTCCTGAGAGAGTCTGCCATCATCGGCTCCGGAGCTCCAGAACAGCTGAGTCCATCTTCTCCTGCCCTGTGCGACCGACCCTGTCCTGCCGCCGCTGTTCCCTCGGCA
>VZUI01007811.1:0-42086 GCA_013401135.1 Cettia cetti
GTGCTGGAGCTGTGTGCTGGAGCTGTGTGCTGGAGCTGTGTGCTGTGTGCTGGGGCTGTGTGCTGGAGCTGTGTGCTGTGTGCTGGAGCTGTGTGCTGGAGCTGTGTGCTGGAGCTGTGTGCTGTGTGCTGGGGCTGTGTGCTGGAGCTGTGTGCTGTGTGCTGGAGCTGTGTGCTGGAGCTGTGTGCTGGAGCTGTGTGCTGTGTGCTGGGGCTGTGTGCTGGAGCTGTGTGCTCTGTGCTGGAGCTGTGTGCCAGCCCTCTGTGCTGGGGCTGTGTGCCAGTCCTCTGTTCTGGAGCTGTGTGCCAGCCCCCTGTTCTGGAGCTGTGTGCCAGAATTGTGTGCTGGAGCTGCCACTCAGCTGCCTGGAGCTCCAGAGCCGGGCTCCTGCTGCTGCCTTGCCATGGTGGTGCCAGGCAGGGAAGCACAAGGGCAGGGGTGAAGGTGCTGACTCTGCCAGCTGCATTGCAGCTCTGGCAGGGCTCGAGGAGGCTGTGTGCTGGAGCTGGCAGTGCCCAAGGATGAACTCCACATGCTGAATTCCTTTTTGCTAAAGAGTGAAGGATTCAGTTGTTCCGAGTGGACCCAGTACAGGTTGCTGTGCAGTCCCACCTGCTGCTTACACCTGATGGGACTCAGGAGCTGCCTCTTCTGTTGGTTCTGAGCACAGCGGAGCTCCTGCGAGCCTTGGTGAAGGGGTTTGGGTGTGTCAGTGTGGGAAAAGGTCATCAGGATCTCCCAAGATCTCTGCCGTCTCCAGGCCGTGGGTGGAGTGCATGATGAAGACTCCTACAGCACGGTTGTAAGCGTGTAGCACGATGGGCAGAGCCTGGCGTGGTCCTCAGCAGCTGCTGCGCAGCTCCTGCACAGCTGTCCCACAGCTGTACTGTGGTGTGAGCAGGGTGGCTGCAGGTGTGCAGCCCCTGTGAGATGTTGCTGCAGCCTCGGGGCAGGGTCAGCCTCAGCTGTACAGCTGCATTTGGGTGTGGGTGGCCGTCTCTTGGCATCCATTTCTTGACTTCTGTGGAAATCTTGCCATAGCAGCACGGTTGATCAAATTTTGAAGCAGCAATTAAAATCTAAATTTCTTTGCCAAAGCCTTAAGTATATCTCTTATCTGAAATGCTGAGACACTTTGCTGAGTGAAGAACATTAGGAGCAAGAGACGCATTAAGTCTTCTGGCACAGACGAAGGAGATAAATCCTGCAAACTGATGGGATCGCATGTGGTAGATCTGATGGTATCTGCTTCATGCACTGAGATGTAGAGGAGGAAAATGATCTTCCAGAATAATTTCTCTGGGCTAGAAGTTTTGGAAGTGACTGTCTTTTTCAAGAAATCTGTGTGAAGTAGTTTTGATCTTGTCCAGCTGAAGGGAAACTCATTTTATTTGCTTATATTACTTTTTCTGTCCTACGAGATGTTTGATCCCTGTTATGGAAGCAGAGGAAAGGACCCAGTGCCACTCTGTCAACCCTTGCCTGTGCAGTTCACACCGTCTCTGGTCATCATGTTCACAGACTTTTCAGCATTGTCATTCTGATGTAGGTGAGGCCACAGCCATGGTTCAGCTTCGCCTGGTGTCAGTGATGCTGTCCTCCACTAATCCATGGGCTGCAGGTTCAGGGGCTGTGGTTCATTGATGGGAATAGCTGCATTCAGCTCTGAGCTGTGCTTTCCAGCCCAAACTTCCAGCCTAACAACCTGCAAACACCTGTGTCAGCACTACCCTGGGGGCCCTGGCAGCAGGGCTTGCTAATGTGAGATGACAGAGGATGGAGAAGTGGCTAATTAACAGATGAGATAATGAGGCACTTGCTTGGTGGCAACTTGTTTAAAGCTGTGGGTCCAAAGCAGCTGCTGGGAGCCAGTGGTGCTGGGCTGAGGTGCTGGAGGGGCCAGAGTTTCTGCTGCAGCTGCCCATCTCACTACCCTCTCACAGCCCACAGTTCTGCCAGACCACTGAACTACAGAACCAGCAGGGCTGCAAGAGCTTTCCAAGAGCCTCGAGTCCAGCTCTGCCCAATCCCCACCTTGTCCCCAGCCCAGAGCACTGAGTGCCCCCTCCAGTCATTCCTTGGACACCTCCAGGCATGGGGACTCCAAACCTCCCTGGGCCACCCTTTCAGTGACTGATGACCCTTTCCATGAAGAAACTCTTCCTATGTCCTAGGGGTTTAATTCTTCGTTCCACTGTCCAAAAATGTGTCTGCACACTGAGGGTCTTTTTTGTGGCTAAATACCTGTCTTCTGAGATTGGTGGAAGTTTTCTAATTAAAATGTTCAATATCCTTGGGTCATTTACTAGTTGCAAGAGGAGGATTACATTTGAGATACAAACATAAACCTGTTACAGGGCTGGACCTCACAAGGCAAAGTGGGAAATACATTGGGGTAATACAGAAGTCTTCTGTGTTTATTTCTGTTTGCCATTTGCAAAGGAGCAGCAAAATGCAAACTCATGGCAGCTGTTTTGTACTGCTACAGGAGCTAAGAAAAAGGTTAAAAAGGGACAGTTTAAGTAAGGCAGTTTAAAAGTGGCAGAGCTGGATGACTGGTACCCAGGAGTATTAAAATAATTGGCCAAGGAACTCCCTAAGACAGTAATGGTTTATTTTTAACAAATCCTGAAATGCTGAAGATGAACCAGAGGCATGGGAAAAGGCTAATGAAAATTGATAGAAAAATTAAATATGATTTGGTCTAGGGGGAATTGTGCCATCTGCTCCTCCCTGGCTGGATCCCTCTCCCACTGGCTCTGCTCTGCTCTCCTCCCACTTGCATCCCTCACTGTTTCCACCACAGGCTCTTCCTGCAGACCTGGACAAAGCAGTGAGACCTCCTGTCCTTCCTGCTGCTGTTGGATGTGTTGCTGGGACGCACGGCCACGCTCAGCCCCTCTCCCACCCTGTCCTGGCACATTTGATGGCTGGGCAGTGGTTTGGCTGATGCCATCAGAGTCTGTGACAGATGCTGATCCTGGACACCAGTTCCCTGCAGTCCCACAACCCAAGGCCTTTGCCACCTGCACCATCCTCTGGTGTCCCCAGCCTGGGAGGTGCCAGCTGGACACCTGTGGGATGTGACCATGTTGTGGTGTGGTGACAGGTGCTGACCCAGCCAGTGACCAGTGCCAGTACCTGAGCATGGGTGCAGCAGAGGCCAGGTGAGTGTTGCTGATCTTCACTCACCAGCCCTCATTCCAGAGCCAGGCTGTGCATTTCACAGGCTTCTGAGGTCTCCCGTCTCATCCCGCCAAACACAACTTTCCTTACACATTTCCTTGTACACAGAGCCTCATATCATCTCCAGAGCAGATCTTTGAGGCCTTTGGCAGGATTACTGTGCTGCCTCTCAGCAGTCAGGCAGCAGTTATGGAGAGAGCTGAGGTGAGCCGACAGCACAGGCGTGTATGTAATTTCCTGACTGCCAGGGCACTTTCTGCTGTGTTATCCTGTGCTCTGCAAATGTGCTTCCCTCTGTTTGAGAGGCTCAGCTCCCCGAGTGTGGCACCAGCGGGGATGCAGTGAATTGTTATGTATGTACATCCTGAGGGAGCGACTGCTGGGTCCTGCCTGGGGGGCTGCTGGCAGGGGCTGTGGGTGATCGCAGCCTGGGAGCCAGAGCTGCTGCACGGAGCTGTGCTGAGGATCCCGACAGACCCACCCAAACACCCCTGCAACTGAGCATCTTTGTGCCCAAACATCCCTGCATCCAGGCACCCCTGTGCTGGAGCATCCCTGTGCCTGCAGCTGAGCAGCCGTGTGTCAGAGCCTGTCCTGTCCTTGGCCAGAGTCCCTGGGCAGTGCCTAAGGTTCACTGCCACCTTCTCTTACTCCTGTCCTCCCCCGACTCTGCTGCTGATCCCAGTTTGCTGTCTGTCCTGCTGCCAGAGCTCTGTAACGTTTCCTGTAGCTTATCATTACTTTCTTCTGTTCTTATCCCCTATATCAGGAAACCATAAATATGTATTTTAGAGCCGTCAGTTTTTTCGAGCGTGTGGAGTGCTGCCTCCTGAAAAATCCCAGCAGCAGATTTTGAGCCAAAGGGAAGATTGCAAAAATAGTTTCTCCCTTATGGCACATTGAAAGTTTCCCTTTTAGGCGAAATTGTCCAACCCTGACAGATGTATCTGAAGTTTTAAAAAATATGAGTCCCAGTATTTCACTTAAACTGTCATTCTTGGTAAAGGAAAATATTCCTTTTGGTATGGCCATTGATTTCCTTTGGCTCTGAATACGGGCTAAGGTCTGTGGGGCTGCTGCAGCAGCTGTGTGGTCAGTGAGCTCTGCGTGTGTTGAGCAGCTGTTGCAGGCTGGCTCTGTGGTCAGGCTCTGCCCTGGGTTCCTGTGAGCTGGAGGCAGTGCCTGGAGCCCCGTCCCCTGGGCAGCCCTGGCTGTCTCTACTGGGCCTGGGCCCCTACAGCACGGACAGGGAGGAAGGGAGGGGGGTTCTGCTCCGTTGGGGGCTGCATGACCCCCTCTTCTTTCACAGCCTGCAGCTGAGAGGAGGCAGCTGTGGCTCCTGCCTCACCCTGTGTCTTCAGAGCCCCACTGAGCAGGGTGCTGGGATAGGACATGTGCTGCTCCTCCTGCCTTGGCTGCATTGCCAAGGCACATGGGAACCAGGCTGGGCCAGGGGCTGTCCTGGCACTGCCTTGGCACTGTCCTGGCCCTATCCTGGCCCTGTCCTGGCCCTGTCCTGGCACTGCCCTGGCCCTTTCCTGGCACTGCCCTTGCACTGTCCTGATACAGCTCTGGCCCTGTCCTGGCCCTGCCCTGGCACTGCCGTGGCCCTGTCCTGGCCCTGCTTTGGCCCTGCCCTGGCCCTGTCCTGGCCCTGCTTTGGCCCTGCCCTGGCCCTGCCCTGGCACTGCTTTGGCCCTGCCCTGGCCCTTCCCTGGCACTACACTTCTACTTGTCTTGGTGCTGTTGCTGCTGGACACAAGCTGTGTGTGGTGGTGGAAGTGCTTGGAATTTCCTGTGGGTTGGGTGAGAGCCTCTGCCAGGGCATCACCTGCTGGGGCAGTGTCACCTCCCTCCTGGGGGCACACGCTGCTCTGGCTGTGGCTCTGCTGTGGGACATTGCGGGCTGGAGCAGCAGCAGCAGCAGCAGCAGCTTTGGGGTTCTGCTGGGGCTCCCTCTCTGGGGTGGTCTCAGCTTTGGCCTCAGTATTAATGTTTCACAGAGTGCCAAGGGCTGTGCCAGGGACTGTGCCAGGGGCCACAGTCAGTGCCTGTCCTGCCAGGCGGGATTGCCTGGGTTTAAAGATGAGATAACATGGTGGATTAATTAGATAGTAAGTGCTAATAGCGATTGAAAAGAGATGTGCTTGCTCCCAAGTTTGGATTTATTACTACTACTTTCTGTATGGCCTATTAATTTTTGATGACTTTAGATAAATTGCATTCGGCCTGAAATAAATTAAAATAAGTGCATATAAATCATGTTCTATTCCTGGCTTCTGCAAAACAAATTTCCATTTCATCTCTTGTTGTCCTTCCTTTATTACATGTATCCTGCCGGCGCGTGTCACCCGTTATTGTGATGGAAATGTTTTATCTCCTTGAGATTTCCTGGGTTTGCCTTTGAAGTGTCAGGGCTGATGTAGACATGGCACATCTTAGATCATCTCAGTAGCTAATTTGGCCACATTTGTTTGATTTACCAGTTAACAATCCAGACCTAAATACTAAATAGGTGTTCTTCCACGAGAGCGATCTATAGTTTGTACCCAGTACTCCTTGACATTAAATTAAACTTTGGAACTCAAAATCCAACTTGTTTTATGACTCACATCCTCAAATGATGTTCAGGCAAGTGTAGAGACAACCCTAATAAATGTCTAGTTTTAGATTGTTTAATTTACTATATGTTTATGTAAGAGTACAGTGACTAAGAAAAGAAGTGGCCTCTGTTAATGCTGCAATGATTGCAAGATAATATTACGCAGATAATAAATGCCCATCTGGAGTAAATCATTGTTATTTTACTTTTCATTAATTAGGTGGGCTGCGCAGAAGCAAGGCCATGGAAGAATAAGTTATTTTTACAGGGCTTTATAAAAGCTGTGAACTGTTTGGAAAACTGCTTGTGGTTATTCCCCCGTTTTGCTCTGGTGTGTCATGCTGACACTGTCACCCCTCACAGTGCTCCTTCCTCTGCTTCTCATTTCCCCCAGTTAAACTGTGCGTGTTTGGTAAGCACGTTGGGTTTGGCCACAGTGCCCTGGCCAGTACCTGGGTCCCCCCTTCACCCTCATCCCTCTTCCAGTGCCCATTGGGGAATGAGAGTGTTGCTGCATTAAAAACAGTGGCATTTGTTGGCAAAGGAAACCGTAAGAATAATTTTATTCATAGGCTCATAGAATCCCAGAATGGTTTGGTTGTGAGGGGGCCCTTAAAGTTCATCTTGTTCCATGCCCCTGGCATGGACAAGGACACTTGCCACTAGACCAGGCCCAATCTCACCATGAACATTTCTGGGGATGAGTCACCAATTACCTCATTTCTCCATTATTACATATCCCAGCAATAAGTTAGAAATGGCCAATGCTGGATATCCTATACTGCTGTAGGGTGATGTCAGGGATGGAGAGTTCCAGGAGTTTGGGGTGTCTGGGAGGTTGTATATCCATCCACCTCTGTGTCCTGGGGCCTGTCTGCTTACCATTTCTGGAGTCACTCTCCTGTGCCCTCCTTGATCCCCTCAGCACCTTTGGCAACCACACACAGCTGTGTGCACACAGCACCTGGAGGGAAGGGATGGCCTCCCAGGGGACTTGAACAGGCTGGAGAGGTGGGAGTGGGTGAAGGTCAGCACCAGCACTAATCACTGCTACGTGAGGATGCAGGGTCACAGGCAGGATGTGGCCAGGGAATGGTTTGGGTGTGCGACTCTCTGGAGCACCTGCTGCCCTTCCCACCCCCCGGTGGTGCCTGGCATGGGCAGCCCTGGCAGCTGGCACTCACCACGCACCAGTGGGCATTTGACACTAAGATGAAAATCCCAGATTTCCTCACTGTATGACTTGCCAGCACGTGGAGTGCTGCTGTGGGAGCACTCAGGCAGGAGAAACTGCAGGGAGAGTGTCCAGGAGAGAGCGAGCCTGTGCCAGGACAGCAGCGGGTGAGTAGCTGGCATGACCGGCACAGCTGGCACAGCTGGCACAGCTGGTGTCCTGCAGCAGTTAGCCAGCAGTTTGGGTGTGCACCCTGAACTTGGGTGCACCCCCTGAACTTGGGTGCACCCCCTGCTCATGCGAGGGCATGGCCAGTGCCCTGCCACCCCCATGCCCTGGGTGCCTGTGCCTGGGCAGGCTGCATGCCAGGCAGGGACTGCACCAGGGGGGTGGTGGCCCTGAGGAGCCTCTTCCCCCACACCAGTGCTCGCCACATGTCCCTCTGAGCCAGACCTGTGGCTGGAGGGTGTGGGTCAGGTTGTGCAGGGCCACCATGGCTACCTCACCTTCCTGCACCACCTGGGAATGTATGGCTGTGGAACAGAGGGATTGGGGAGTAGCAGAGAAAATCCCTTCACATCCCTTCCCTTGTGCTGTGTTTTGATGTTGCAAAAACAGTTTTTAAACTGCCACAATACTCCAATTCAATAAAAATGTTTTGATAAGTTAAAAGCTGCCTTGTTTAAACAATTATTCACTTAGGCTTGCTCCTATTTGGAAGCTGCATGTCTGATGCTGATGTTGGTGTTTGTGTTAGGCATATCTATGTACAGGAACTCCTCAGGAGCTGGAAAGCTTTGTACAGAATCACAGAAGGGTTTGCGTTGGAGGCACCCTAAATGTCTCGGTGTTCTGACCTTAAAACACAATGTGTGTGTACCACTGTACCTGAGATGCCTTTTGGTGACATCCCTCTGTGCAGAGCTCTGGCCCTGACTCCTGCACTGCACGGAGTTGATAGGTTCAGAGGGATGAGGTTGGAAGCTGTCTCAGATGGCACTGGCAGCCCTGGGCTGGGCTTTGGGAGGGGGCTGCAGCCGGGCTGGGAGCTCTTGAGTGCAGGCAGTGGGGCTGTGCTGCTGTGTTGCATACCACTGCAGGGGTGATTCCTGAGGGCTGGAGGAAAGGAAAAGGATGGAATTCCTAATGCACATTTTATCGATGGGGGCCAGGGAAGTGGAGCAGCCTGTCCACTGTCTGTGTCCACAGAGCCTGGCTGGCCAGCACAGGGACCAGCAGCCCTGGGTGCTGGGGGTCATCAGGGCGCAAGGACAGTCATGAATGGTGATGGACGGTGCCGGCGTTAGGTGCTCTCACACAGGGGTTAGAGGTGCCGTGGGAGGCTGCTGCTCACTGCTGCGGGGCTGAGAGATGCATTGCTGAGACCTTGTGCCCCAAGCAGCAGGAGGATACAGTGGGAAGAGCCCAGACAGGCTCTTGGCTGTGCCTGCAAAGCCCCAGGTAGTTACACAGCCTAAACAGCACGCTGGGTTTGACAGGGGGCGAGATGGGAGGGCAGAGTCGTCCCTCGGAAATGGGAGCTGATCTCTCCAGGTGTGTTTTTGCCCCAGGATGTTTCTCAGGTGCCGCTCTGTTTTGTGCTTGGTTCAGTGCTCTCTCCCCCATGCACGGGGGAGCAGCGGGCGGTGCCCCAGCCCGGGGGCCGTGGCACCATCCGGCGTTTCCTCACGGCACAGCTATTAATACCGAACCGAGCTGCAGTCGTGCTCTGCACCGCCGCGTTGACTCATCCCCTGGATCACTCTGGGCTCCTGTCTGTGATGCCAACGCCTTGACGAGCTGCCTCCCCTGAGCCCCGCGCCGTGTGGGAGCCGCCCTTGCGCCCGGCCACGCTCCGCCGCTAATCCGGGCACGGCAGGTGCGGTCAGGCTGCCGAGAGAGCAGAGCGGCCCTGGGCTGGGGCACGTGTGGCTGGGGCCTGGGCTGTGCCAGCAGCAGGAGTGCAGGAGGAGTGCTGGCAGTGTGCAGGAAAAGTGCTGGCAGTGTGCAGGAAAAGTGCTGGCAGTGTGCAGGAGTGCTGGCAGTGTGCAGGAAAAGTGCTGGCAGCGTGCAGGAGGCTCACTGGCAGCGTGCAGGAGGCACTCTGGCAGTGTGCAGGAGTGCTGGCAGTGTGCAGGAGGCTCACTGGCAGTGTGCAGGAGTGCTGGCAGTATGCAGGAGTGCTGGCAGTGTGCAGGAGTGTTGGCAGTGTGCAGGAGGCACTCTGGCAGTGTGCAGGAGGCACTCTGGCAGTGTGCAGGAGTGCTGGCAGTGTGCAGGAGTGCTGGCAGTGTGCAGGAGGCTCACTGGCAGTGTGCTGGCAGCGTGCTGCCACCTTGTCTGCCACTGTCAGTGAGTGGCAGCAGCAGCAGCAGCGGTGCTGGGGCGCTGTCCCCCTGTGCCTGGAGCAGCTCGCTGGGAGTGTGTGTGAGGGACACAGCATGGGGCGTGGCAGGGAGCAGAAGGAGAATGGAAAGCAATGAAAGCCCTGGCAATGCCACGTCTCTGCTGCCTGGGCCGTGCTGAGCCCGGGGTCACTGTCCCAGGGGAGCTGCCAGGAGCCAGCAGCCAGCAGGGCCGGGGTGGGGAGCGTTGGGCACTCCCCTGGTGCAGCCATCCTGACCCTGCCCGTGCCTCCTGAGAAGGCTGCAGCATTCCTGTGAAAGTGCACAGGATGCTGTGTCAGCAGAAGTGAAGGGACAATGCCTGGGATGTGCCCATGTTCCTGCTTCTGCTGGGAGCACTCCGGCTGTGACATGAGCACTGCTGCAGGAACCCCATGGGTTTTTTTACCTTTCTGAGCACTTGGCATTGTTGAGTGTTGTCTGCTCCAGACAATGTGAAGCAATTCTAAAATAAATTGCCTTAAAAAAAGATATTCTATTTTTCTCCTTGATTTCTGAACTTTATAAGCACGTTTTTCAGCTGTGTATTGCAAGGGCAGGTGCTGAAGCTGTTTGTTATGTAGAAGGCAGGGGAAACCCAGCAAAAATCCAGAAATTGAGCTTTTGAGGAAGGAACATACATTGTGTCAGGAGAGGTGTCATTCCTGTATGAGCTGGCTGCACTGCCTCGGGCCTTCACTTTAGGCCTGGGTCTTCCCTTGCTCCTGCTTCTAAGATTTCACAGATGTCTGAGGGTCTCATGGCTGTTTGAAACCCTTTGACTAGGACCAGGAAAAAGAATTTCCCAGTCTTATGACTCCCCATGGGGATTCACTTGTCCAGTGCTATACAAGTGTCAAATGTGGTGGCCTTGTGGTCCTGGATGGTGCACCTGGATGGTGACCCTGGCCAGCTCAGCATTGGGTGGCTAGCACAGCCCCCAAAGCAAACCTCTGGATCAGTTTCTTGCATTCAAAATTTTTTTTTTTTCCCTCAGGTACTTTGTTTCCAATTCAGCAAAACCTTTCAACCTGTTTACAAACCACTGACATCTGTGAAACTGACACTCCTTGTTCTCCACTTTACTGGTGCCTGCAGCTGGAATGCCACAGATCCCAGAGTCTCCTTTTACATACTCCATTCTGGCATGGCCACAGGGTGCCTGTGGTGCCTGGTGCCGTGATTTCCCTTCCTTCACCCCCACAGATGAACATCATCAGCTGCCAGACTATTTTTTCCTCCATCACGAAACTGCATTTGCAAAGACCCTGAGAATCCTGACTTTGAGATGGGTGGGAAGGCAGTCAGTAGCTCTGCTATGACCTCAGTGATGACAGATGATGTCTGAGCCAGGCTCTGAGTTGGCTGCTGGCTGCAGCAGCTCCCAGTGTGCACACTGGCATCCCTGGCATGCTGACCACGTGTAACGCTGACCATCCAAACAGGAATTGGATGTAGTGGAAGTTGTTTGCTAATTAATGGCTGTCTTACAGATTCTGCTGCTCCCATGTGTTGTGTGATCCACAATATGTAAATGACCCTTTGGAGCGCTCTGCACACTGGCAGATGCTGCACTTCATATCCCAAAAAGGAGGAGGCAAAGAGCCCAGCATGCAGAATGCTGGGCACAAGGAGCCATCACAGTATGTAGCATTTCAGTCCTGGGTTCTTTGGATCCATTCCAGGCAGGAAATTCAAACTCATTAGCACTTCAGCTGACCTCTGTCCGTTCCTGGAGCAGGTGGGTAGTTGTTCCCACTGCCTTCTGCTGCCTGGGTGCCAGGCTGTGCCTGCTGCTCCCCCTGGCAGTGCTGGTGGGGGCTCAGGACAGCTGTGCCCCACGGGGGCTGGGGTTACTCTGGCCATTCCCCAGCACCTGTCAGACCCTGCAGAGGTTAGTGTGTGTTGTGGCACTGTGCTGGGGCTCAGGCTCTTTGGAGACACAGTTCCCACCCTGTGTGACCATAAGCCGTGCAACCCACAGCAACTTGAACTTAGGTTTTATAGACAGATGAATAACTCAAAATGATCAAATGTAGCAACAGAATGGATGTAAAGATTAGTATATGTGAGAGACTTTTTTTGTGAATCACATGAAGAGCTTGACTACCCTTGTCCTATTGCAGGCACCGAGCAGTAAGTGAGCAGTGCTCACCTTCCCAGGAAGCTGGCGTTTGTTTTATGTATGAATGCAGTTTCCTTTCCATTTTTTTAAATCTTTTAAGCAAGTAATAGAGAATCACATAGTGCTTTCCTTAGTGAAAAAGGTGTTTTCTGCAATGAGCTCTAAGCCATATCAGCACTGCTCTCTTCAAATTATCTGTGTGGGGGATGAGGCGTGCTGGGAGAGGAGGGGACACGTGTCCAGGCTGACTTTCAGAGGTGTTTTTTGTTGGCTGTCCTCCTAAGCCACCAGGCCCTGCAGTTCATATTGCTGTCTAGAATGTCTCAGTGGTGGGGCACTGCCTCAAGACTGCTGCACCAAGCACTCTGGGAGGAAATGCTCTGGGAGGAAATGCTCTGCTCTTTTCAGCAAGGAGGTGAAGTGTTTGTGCTACCCTTGCAACAGGGGATGATGCCCAGGCTGGGGAGGATGGGCTATCCCTGGGGCACCAACTTCCTCATGTAGATACAGGTATGGCTTTGCTGTTTCCATCAGCTGAGGCATCCAGATGCCAAATCCTCACTGGTTTTCGCTGCACTCAGGGCTGGTGGGTGCTCAGCACTCTGACCCACCGGGACCTCTCTGTAAGTACCTCATGCTCCCGAGGGCTCAGTCCCTTCTTCTAATTCAGTGCCACTGGCAGATGAATGTGAGGTGCACTCACTTCCCTGCCCAGGTCACAGAGACACACGGGAGAGGACTGTCCCCAAAGCCAAGTAATGGGGGACAGTGCTGGTGCCTGGCCACTGGCTGGTCTTGCCCCATTTACTGCAGCTCTTTGAGCCCAATGTTCACTGAGGGCGTTGCATCCAGCTCTGGCGGTATGCTGGGCATTTGGCCAGAGGATGTTGGCAGAGACAATATGCAAAACTCTCTTAACATCCAAAAACCCCACCTCTGCTGGTAGGTAACTTTGTGGTAACCTTGTCATCCCAGCTGTTGTTTAAGTTGTAACATCTTGTAATGGTATTTCCAAACTTGTGAACTTGATGATTTGGGTCCAAGCTTGTGTTAGTCTTGGGTAGCTCCAGCAATGGACTTGGCTGAATCCAAGCACATGACTTTAATCATAGCCATGAATCTAAATTGGCAGCATTAAGTTAGCAAATTTAAATGAGTGTGGTGTCCCCAGCCAAGGCTGTCCAGGAGCCCCAGTGGCTGTGCTGCTGATGCTCTGAGCTGCTGAGCCACTCCAATCTAGTACTTACCAGACGTACATTAAAGGAGCAAAGTCCCACCTGGAAAGGACAGGTGACAGTCCCTGGCATGAAGTGCAGCTGCTGGGTTGGGAGGTGGCAGGAGAGTGACACCAGTGGGGTTTTGGGGGCTGCAGCAGGGAGTTCCCTTCACTGCCTGGCATTGTATTCTCCTCCAGGTCCTTGTCACTTGCAAGGCCACCCTGACTTGCAGTGCTGCCATGAAAGTGAGTCCACAGAACATACCTGAGTGCTGCTGTGGCTCTTTGCTTTCTGCCACAAGTCATGGCAGCAAGAATGGTGCTGGTCATACTGGTTATGGGAGCAGCTTCCAGCACTGTCCACAACAGCAGACTCCACTTTGGACTGCAGTAGCAATCTTTTACTTTTCCAGCGGGAACTCAAAAGTTGGAGTAGTCCTGAATACTTGCAGTCCCCAGAAGTATCAGGAAAAGGTACATTGATGGTGCTGAAAAGCAGGGTTTAGGGCTGGTATTTTAACTAATCTTTTTGTTGCCTCTGCTTGCATGGCACCAAGGATTTGGTTTGGGTTATGGATGCACCAGACTATAGGAGCAATAACTGTTGTTCTAACATTAAATGTCTTTAAATATCAACATCTATTCAAGACTTCTGGTTCTGGCTAGCTGTGAAACTGTATTTTAGCTGAGCTTCATTAATGCATCTCTGGGATGGTAATGGGTCTGAGTAATCTGATCCGAACAGGTGTAATTGTACCAGTCCCAAAGGGAGCTGAGTGCTTCAGTGGCATCGTGGAGCTCCCTGAGCACCACTGCTCACAACGGCACAAGTTCCCTCTCAGATACGTGGGTGCTTCTCCATGGGACCGTGCTCCCACCTGTTCAAGCGAGGAGCATCCCCCAGCCCTCCCCCCTGCCCGTGCCGTGAAGCCTCTGGCATAGTCACTGATGGATGATCTCACTGAGCTGGCGTGGGCACCGCTGCTGTCGGCCCTGTTCCCACCTGCCACGAGGAGCTGGGCCTGGCAGTGTGAGTGTAAAGCTGATTGAACTGCTGGGCTTTCCAGGGCGAGCCGGAAAACTGATCGGCTAAAATTAGCCCAAGATCCATTTTTATTTAGATAGATTTCTGTTGTGGGGGCTTTTCTTGTTTTGTTTTTTTTGTTTTTTTTTTTTGATTGTGGTGGGGGTTTTTTGGAGTTTTTTGGGGTTTTTATTTTGTTTTGGTTATGGTTTTGTTTTGGGGGTTTGTTTTGTTTGCATTTTTTGCGTTTGAATGACATAAAATTAGCTTCTTCTGAGTTTATTCTGAAAATAGCATTAAGAGTTTAAATGTTCAGTGGAGATGGCTGTAAACCCATTGAGTTGCTGTGATTGCAAGGCCGCTGAGAGTTTCAGCTTAGCAAGTGAAGAACACACGAGCCCTTCCTCATTTTCTGGAGATTCGTCACTATGGCCAACAGCCTGGGAGGTCAGGGGCTCTGCTGGGGTGTGGAGCTGTGCTGGGCAGCAGGATGGGCTCTAGCAGGAGGGGCCCGAGGGGCGGCAAGTGGCGTCCCATGGCTTTGTCATTGGTACGTGAGTGTGGATGCCTGCATCTACAAACATCCCTGCTTCTCAGCTGTACTCCTGGATGGGCACTCTTGTGTCAGGATGAGGGAATGAAGAGCCAGGTTATACGGTGAGGGTGACTCGCTGCTACCTGAACTTCGGTTCCATGGTTTAACCACAGACTATCTGTCTTGGCTTTTTTATTTCGTCCGTCTTACCTCACAGAGACTAACTGCTGTTTGCTCTCCCTTGCAGGCTCTTGAATCCGTTCTACAATGGAAAAACTGCTTTTGTTTCTGCTGTTCATTGGCGTAGCGGTGCGAGCTCAGATCTGCCCCAAGCGCTGCGTCTGTCAGATCTTGTCTCCGAACCTCGCCACCCTCTGTGCCAAGAAAGGGCTCTTGTTTGTTCCTCCCAACATTGACAGGAGGACCGTGGAGCTGCGGCTGGCAGACAACTTTGTTACAAACATTAAAAGGAAAGACTTTGCCAACATGACCAGCCTGGTGGACCTGACGCTGTCCCGGAATACAATCAGTTTTATCACACCTCACGCATTTGCCGACCTGCGCAATTTGCGGGCTCTGCATTTGAACAGCAACCGATTGACTAAGATCACTAACGACATGTTCAGTGGGCTCTCCAATCTCCACCACTTGATACTGAACAACAACCAGCTGACTTTAATTTCTTCCACAGCTTTTGATGATGTTTTAGCTCTTGAGGAATTGGATTTGTCTTACAACAATCTGGAAACCATCCCTTGGGATGCCGTGGAGAAAATGGTCAGTTTGCACACTCTCAGTCTTGACCACAACATGATTGACCATATTCCTAAGGGGACCTTCTCCCACCTCCACAAGATGACCAGGCTGGACGTCACATCCAACAAGCTGCAGAAGCTACCGCCTGATCCGCTCTTCCAGCGCGCTCAGGTGCTGGCAACCTCAGGAATTATCAGCCCCTCGACATTTGCGCTGAGCTTTGGTGGGAACCCCTTGCATTGCAACTGTGAGCTTTTGTGGCTGAGGCGCCTTTCCAGGGAGGACGACCTGGAGACCTGTGCCTCTCCCACACTCCTGTCTGGCCGGTACTTCTGGTCCATCCCTGAGGAGGAGTTCCTCTGCGAGCCCCCGCTCATCACCCGGCACACCCACGAGCTGCGGGTGCTGGAGGGGCAGCGGGCAGCCCTGCGCTGCAAGGCCCGGGGTGACCCCGAGCCAGCAATCCATTGGATTTCACCTGAGGGCAAACTGATTTCCAACGCTACCAGGTCCACGGTGTACGACAACGGGACGCTCGACATCCTAATCACGACGGTGAAGGACACGGGCTCCTTCACCTGCATTGCTTCCAACCCGGCAGGGGAGGCCACGCAGACAGTGGACCTGCACATCATCAAACTCCCCCACCTGCTGAACAGCACAAACCACATCCATGAGCCTGACCCAGGCTCCTCGGATATCTCCACATCCACCAAGTCGGGCTCCAATGCGAGCAGTAGCAACGGGGATACTAAAGTCAGCCAGGATAAGAAGGTGGTTGTGGCGGAAGCGACCTCCTCCACGGCTCTGCTGAAATTCAATTTTCAGAGGAATATACCTGGGATACGTATGTTTCAAATCCAGTACAATGGTACTTATGATGACTCCCTTGTTTACAGGTAAGGCAGCCCCAGCCTGGCCGTGTGGGATGGTGCTGGGTGCTTGGTGCTGGCGTGTGGCCCCTGGCCTGGGCAGCCCCTCTGCTGGCGTTCCTGTGTCATGCCGTGCCGGCTGAATGGAGCTCAGCCCCGGCAGCTCATGGCGGGAGCCTCAGGAAGGACTCGTGCCATTTCTACTCACAAATGGGAAAATTACTTAGAACAGTATTATTTTTAGATAATCCAAATGGACCTCTAATCCTCTGAATTGATCTGAGAAAGGTTGTGAAGTTAGATGGATTAAATGGATGGTAATGAGCTTGGTTTTATGGAAGGACAGGGAGGACAGTGTCTGTGACCAGCTTCCTCACAGCGCTTTCTGGTGGTGCCCATGCTGAGGAAGTGCAGGGGGCTCTGAGCTGCCTGGTGTAGCTGTTGCACCCTTCAATGCTTTGCTTGCTCATTTCTTCTGTGAATTTCCTTGTCTGTTACTGGGACAAGGGGAGCTGGCTTTAAATTGAAAGAGGGTAGATGTAGCTCAGATAACTAAAAAAATTCTTCCCTGTGAGGACAGTGAGACCCTGGCACTTCAGAGGTTCTTCAGAGAAGTTGTGAGTGCCCCATCCAATGCAGTGTCCAAGGCCAGGCTGGACAGGGCTCGGAGCAACCTTGTCTGGTGGAAGGTGTTCCTGCCCTTTGCAGGAGGGTGGACTAGACGGTTTTTAAATATTGCTTCCAACCCAAGGCATTCTGTGAACCTGTGATTCCGTATTTTTGATGTGGTTGTTCTGATGGGGGTTTCTGCCATGCTGAGCCATGCCAGGGGGCTTGGCAGTGACTGCTGCTACATCAAAGGCCAGGCAGGAGCTGCTGGGGGGATGGAGATCAGCCCCACGGGGCTGCAGCAGAAGCAGGATGGACAAGCCGTAGTGGTGCCCAGCATGGCCTGGGCTGCCCCACAGGGTGGGAAGCTGCCAGTGTGTCCGCCAGGTTCATTCACACTGGTTTCCTTCTCCCCCAGAATGATACCTCCCACGAGCAAAACCTTTCTGGTCAACAACCTGGCTGCGGGGACCATGTACGACCTGTGCGTCCTGGCTATCTACGACGATGGGATCACCTCGCTGACGGCCACCAGAGTCGTGGGCTGCACGCAGTTCACCACCGAGCAGGATTACGTGCGCTGCCACTTCATGCAGTCCCAGTTTCTGGGTGGGACCATGATCATCATCATTGGTGGGATCATTGTGGCGTCCGTGCTCGTGTTCATCATCATCCTCATGATCCGCTACAAGGTGTGTAACAACAACGGGCAGCAAAAGGCCACCAAGGTCAGCAACGTGTACTCGCAGACGAACGGGGCTCAGATGCAGGGCTGCAGCGGGGTGCTGTCGCAGTCCATGTCCAAGCAGGCTCTCGGGCACGAGGAGGGCATCCAGTGCTGCAAGGCTGCCAGCGATGGTGTGACGCAGTCACTGGACACCGGCTCCAGCCAGGACTCAGCCACCACTACCTCCGCTTTGCCTCCCACCTGGACTTCCAGCACTTCCCTCTCGCAGAAGCAGAAGCGAAAGTCGGGGCCAAAGCCCGGCAGCGAGCCGCAGGGCGAGGCTGGCGGCAGCGCCGAGCCCCAGAACTCGAACAGAAATAACTCCACGGCCCTGCAGTTAGCGAGCCGCCCCCCAGAGGCGGCCCCCGCGGCCCACACGTACAAAAGAGCACAATCAAAGCCAAGTAAGTTCCTCACCCTGCCGGCCGACGCGTCCCGAGCCAAGCGCCGGCGGTCGCTGGGCGGCGAGCTGCTGGAGCCCCGAGGCGCCGGCGCCGGCGGCCTGCGCTCCAAACGGAGCATGTCCATGAACGGGATGCTAGTCCAGGCTGACCGCGCCGGTGCCGATAGCGGAAAAGCAACTTTCTCCAGTTCTGAGTGGATATTGGAAAGCACTGTGTGACCTGCTTTTTTTTTTTCTTTCTTTCTTTTTTTCTTTTTTTTTAAAATTTTTATTTTGATTTAAAAACAAAACACCAAACGTTGTGTGAAACTCCCTTTCCCAGGGAATTGGATTTGGATGTCCACTGCTGTCTCGCTGATTAATGGCTTGTTCATGCGGGGTTCTGTATAAGCCACCCAGTGCACACGGGGGGTTATTTAGTTTCCGTTTGGTTTTACTTAATATCAAAACCGAAGGCAACATTCAGAGATTAAAAAAAAAAAAAAAAAAAAAAAAAAAAAAGGAAAAAAAGATTAAGGGGTGAAAAAAAGCACGAAACAGCACCAGTGCCTTCCCTGCTCTAGGACTGGCTTCCTGGTTCTGCGGTAGCAGAAAACAAAAGAGAGAGTTTTCACAGAAAAAGCCTTTTATAAAGGAAATGCAATTTCCTCCAATCTAACAAATAACCACTTCTGGATCAATCAGTAAAATGATATTTTTTAAACCGGTCAGACTGTATATTTCTTTTCCGTGACAATGGTGTTGCCTTTGTTTTTAGGCAAATGCTGTACAGGAGCAACAACGCTGTGTTGTTATGTTGTGTAAAATAAAATATTCACTCGGTACTCCAGCCAGCCTCGCGGTGACTGCCCTGCTGGGCCGGGGCCTCGGTGCTCCACAGCTCCCACCGTGGGGCTGGGAGGAGGACGAGCGGGCGCCAGGCTGCGGGTATTCCGCTGTGCCGGCCGGGGCTGGGCGCTGCAGAGGCAGTGGCTCCCACTCCGGCTCTCCCTGGAAAAGTGCCTGACCCGGAGCACCCTCGTGCCGCGGGACAGGCACCTGTCCTGCAGCCTCTGGGGAGGGAGCGGGGCTGGGGCGCCTCGGGGTGCAGGGCAGGGCTGGGCAGGGCCGGGAGCGGAGCTGGCAGGCAGCAGCTGGGCCGGTGGTGATGGTCACCTCCTGCTGTCCTTGGCTTTTGGGGCGTATTTCCTCTGAACTTTGTGGTTTGATCCAGTTCTTTTCAGTCCCTGAGTGCATTGAAGGGCCTGGAAGATGATGGTCTCACCTCTAAGCTGCTCTTAATTGCGGTGCCTGTGGGAAGGAGTGATTTTGTCCCACTCTGTAGGAACAGAGCCCCACAGCCGTAGGGGACAGCAGGTGCCAATTTTGTTGTGTGGATGGCAGCTGCTCTGCTCACTGTAAAGGAAAGCCTGCAGTTAATATTAATTAAACTCATATGGTCATCATATTCAAATTAGAGACAGCTTAACTCTGAATATTTGAGCATTGTGCATTCTCAGATGCCAAATAATAGGCTCAGGATGGACTTTGTGGCCATAAAAGCGAGAGAATAGTTAAATTTTATACCCTGTATGCTTGTTCTTGGGGGCACCGTAACTAAGGCAGGTGCCTGAGGCCAGCCTGGCCCAGCCAGGGCAGCAGCCCCAGGGCAGTTTTGGGGGAACATCTCACAGTGGGGCATGGCCCCTGGCACCCCGTCCCTGTCACCGGGACACTGCAGCATGGGGCTTCAGCTCTTGGTCGGTGTGATTTTATTGCCTGTCATGGAAGAACAAAGTCAGTGAGGGTGGTGTAAAGGACCTAAAAAGAGGAGGTTGCTTCTTTTTTAGAAACCCTTTTTGCTTCCCTTGGGAAATGCAGAGACCAAACAGGAAACAAAGCCTCAAAATGAGAAAACCCGCTTCCTGATGGAAAAGTTTTTAAAAAATTACGATAAATCCCTCCTCAGTGTGCTCTGGCAACCCATGAGCACTGCATGAACAGAAGGGAGCTATTAAATAATGTGCTGTAAAGGACAGGGGTGGTCTGTCCAGGGTCTGTCATCCCAGTCTGATGACAAGGGCTTTGCTCAGTGTGGGTCAAACGTGAAGGTCCCAGCCCCAGTGAGGGACTGTGCTGGCAGAAGCACCTTCTCCCCCACGCTGGGGTACAGGGAGAGTGTCAGAGGTTTGCTGTGGAGTGGTTGGGTTTAATCATGCATTTTAAAAACATCAAATGAAAATGCTTTTATATGTTGTCTAAAACTGGACCTAAATCTGTGTGATGTTTTGTGAAAGTGCTAAAATACTAATGGTGTCTTGTGGTTTAAGGAAGTTTATTTTTATATTTGTAATTTTTCACTCAAAGGAATAATTTTCTAAGCACTGCAGCTGATGTTCTGTCCATGGTGCCTCTGTGTCAAGCAGCTACAGGGACCATATGGCCCTGTGTTTGGTTTGATTTTCTGCTGATAGTGCAGGAAAGGGGATCTGGGCAGACAGGGATTGCTCTCATGCCAGTTTCTCTCCCTGGCTGAGAGGATCATCCCTTGGGAATGCCCTGGGCATGGAATCATCTGTTCCCACTGGAATAACTGTGCAGTAGGACATTCTGTTTTATTCAGGCTTGATTCAAAGTGTGGGATGCCTCATGGAGGAAGAAATTCTCTGTCCTTTCTGTTCTGCAAAAACCATAGGTTGCCAACTGTGTGAGACAGAAAAAGCGCTAAGATGCTCCTGGATCAGAATAACATCGGGTTATTTCCCCCAAACTGCAGTGACTCCTCACCGTAGGAGGTGCTGGAGTGGGGGCTGTGATGAGCTGTGGCCCCAGCATCACCCCCACTGTACAGGGGTCTGCAGGGACGTGAGCCCAAGGTGCCTCCCTGCTCCTCAGGCATTGCCTGCCTGCAGCTGGGCTCTGTGTGCTCCTGCTCAGCTATAGATAATCTGAGATTTTAGCCCTGACAGGGTCTGAATTCACGGGTGCTGGTGGAGGAGAAACTACTTCAGAAAGTTCTTATCTCTTACTGCAATGGCTGGAACACGTGGGTGTGCCCAGGCCTTCTCTGGAGACGGGGCTCTGTTGGGGCTGGCGGTGCCTGGGTGGAGGAGCTGGGTGTTGTGTTGTGTCTCTCGTGTCTGTGCTGCCTTCCTGCTGTGTCCAGGCACGTCCTGCCTGTGAACTCACGGTGCTGCTTCGCCCTGCTGCCAGCGTGCCTTTGTTCCTGCAGCTGTCCCCATGAGTCTGCCAGCTCTCCCCTTGTGCCCACGTGGCTCTGCAGCCATGGAGAGGGAGCTGCAAAGCATGGGAAGTGTCCTGTGCGTGGGAGAGGGGACACAGGGACGCTGCTCTGCCTGGGGAGGGCCTGGCACCTCTGGGGCATGCTGCCTGCCTGAGACCTCCTGCCCAGGCCCTGGCACGAGCTGCTCTCATCCCTGCTGGGGGCCTGGTTCCAGCAGCACAGGAAAGCTCCTGCCTCCCAGGGACCATGGCAGCCCTGCTGGGCATTGCTCTGGGAACATCCCAGACCCGTGGAGTCACATGGAACTGTGCAGCTGTGTGTTCCCTCTAGAATGTGCAGTAGGGCCCTTCGTGTGCCGTGGTGGGCACCCAGCACAGAGACAGGGCACGGTGCTTCCTTGGGAGTGACTTCAAACCAGGAGTAATGGTACAGCTGCTTCCAGGACCACTTCTCTTCCCATCAAGCAAGGGGAAGCAGAGGCACAGTGACACTGGAGTTCGACATTCACCTCCCTGTTCCATGGTGCTGCTGCCTGCCTAGGGTGCACCATCGCTGCCCAAAAGCTGCACTAACAGCAGCCACCCAGTTGCATGGTGCCTTCTCCTGGCAGTAATTTTAATGCTGGTCAGAGTTCTGGTTTAAAAGCAGCAAACTAGCCAGTCCATAGGGTGCTGATTACAAATAACGTGGTTCTCCCATTTTCCCTCTGCAAATGTGCCCCTCTGTGCCTGGCTGTGTGTTGGGGTGCTGGCCTGGAGCACAGCCTCGACTGCCAGATGATGCTGTGCTGGGCTCATCGCCCACCACAGCCCCTGAGCCCAGCTGGGGCTCCCGCAGGCCAAGCCCCAAGTCCTCGGCCACTGTTCTGTGGTGCTGCACCCCCAGTGACTGTGGAATTGTCCCTGGGGACATCAGGCATGGCAGAGGGGTCTGGCTGGTTCCAGCCCACCTGCTCAGCAGCAGCTTGTCCACCCTTCACCGCTGGCTGCGGGCACAGCAGCCAGGCAAAGCAGCTCTGTGAACAGCAACACTTGTGCCCTGTCTCTGAGTGCCCGGGCCTGGGGGGTGGCTGAGGTCTGGCACAGGAAGAGGCCTGTGCCAGGTGTGGGGCAGCAGTGCCCAGTACAGCACCAGTAACACCAGCCCAACAACATGAGAATCCTACTGGATGTGCTGACTGTGGACTTCTAATGCAATAGATTCCTTCACAAGAGCCAGTGTGAAGGTTGCTGCTGGGGAGAGGGGGAAGCTTGGCTTGGAAGGAAGGAAACTTGAAAGGGAAAGAGCAAATGTGGCACATGGCTGGCTGCAGACCCCACGTCAGGGACTGTGATTGTATTAAAATGAACAGAATAAGCTCCAGGTTTTGTGGTGCTGTGTCACCTCAGGTTGTTTCAAGAACTGCACTTTAGAAGCATCTGGGTCAGGAATCTGAAAGGTGAGCCCAGGCTGGTGTGCTTGGCTTGGTGTGAGCTGAATTTCCTCCTGCACTGCCAGGTTGCTGCTCTGGAGGCACCCGCAGTGCTGTGTGCAAGCTGTGCCATCTCTGCAGGGGAAATTCCCACTGGGAAAGGGAATGAAGAAAAGCAGGGTTGGAGCCCAGGCCCCTCAGTGGGCACACAGGGACCCCCACCTGGCCTAAGCCTGGGCTCCCCGTGGCCAGGCCAGTCTGGGGGCTGTAACCCATGGCAACCCAAAGTTGAGTCCAGAGTGCTGCCTGATTGGTATTTGCACATGGCAGTGGCACATCTGCACTCCCCAGGTAAGTGGGGCTGTGCTGGCTGGCAGGAGAGGCTGCTGCAGTGGGACCAGGGGAGCTGCCCCACGGACTGTCCCTGTGCTGTGGGGTTGATGTTGATGTGGGGCAGGACAGTGACAGAGCACATCCTCGTGGCAGTGACCTTTCCTCGTGCACCAAGCCTCAGGGAGGTGAGTGCTGTGTCTGTGCCCAGCTGCTGCTCTGCTCTGGTGGTCCCAGCTCTGCATCAGCCCCTGGCAGTGTGCGGAGTTGGAGTCCCTGCCGTGGGCAAAGGCTTGGCTTGTGCAAGGGCAGAAGCAGATGTAGAAAATGGAGAAGTCTCTGGCTCTGGAACAATGAGCTTTGCTGGTTCTGTTGGGGTTTTGGGAGTTGTGTTGTTAGTTGGATTTTCCCTGAAGCAGCAGCAGCGGCAGCAGCAGAAGTGCTGTGCCTGCACTCCTGATGGTGACAAGACTTGTGGCAGAGTGTGGGTGGGGACATTAGCCCAGTCTCCCATTAGCCCAGTCTCGTTAGCTGCCATGCTCTGCTGCCCCAGCCCCTGCAGGGCACATGGCACCAAGACAGTGGGTGCCAGGGCCGAGGGCAGGGCCTGCTGCTGCCTCCTGCCCGGGCTGGCTCAGTGGCAGCTTCTGGGACCCTCGGTGCAGTGCCCAGCTGGCTGTGCAGCAGTTCTGGGACCGTCAGTGGCCCCATGGCAGCTCCTGGGGCTCTTGCTGTGGTCCCTCCCACATCAGCGTGGCTTTGGCCATGGGGAAAGGCGGATGCTGCTCCTCGTCCCCTCACTGTCTCTGTTCTGTCTCTTTGTGCAGAAGCCGGGGCCTCTCTGCAGGACACCAGCCCTTCTGCACTCCCCGAAAACGTTGCCACTGATGTTCTTATCCGGCAGAAAACAATACGGTTCCAACTCTCCGAGGACTGACGTGCTGCACCGCGCCCACCCCACCGAAACCTTTACTTGAAGCTGCAGCCGAGGCCACGTGGCCGTCAAGGTCGGCTGCCTCGATAAACTGTCTTCCCCCCTCACAGGTTTCCCATCTCCCATCTGCCACTTAAAGTCCAAAATACCTGTTTTTTCTGGTGTCCAAGGTTTTTATAACTAAGAATTATGATGAAAAATCTGGTGGCAACAGCAGTCCAAGGTCATGTTCCATGTCGCCAGTGGTGAGGTCATGAGCTGTAAACTGGTAGCTTCAATCACCTGAACAAATAAATGTTTTACTACAACAGCATGGGCATGTTGGTTCATCCAGGGGGTTGTGCCTGGCAGGTTGGTTGATCCAGAGAAGCCCCTGTGCTGCCCGGGGTCTGTGCCCACAGAGAGGCTCCTGTGCTGCCCGTGGTCTGTGCCCACAGAGGGAGCCCTGTGCTGCCCGTGGTCTGTGCCCACAGAGAGACCCCTGTGCTGCCCGGGGTCTGTGCCCACAGAGAGGCTCCTGTGCTGCCCGGGGTCTGTGCCCACAGAGAAGCCCCTGTGCTGCCCGGGGTCTGTGCCCACAGAGGGAGCCCTGTGCTGTCTGGGGTCTGTGCCCCTGGAGAAGCCCCTGTGCTGTCCGGGGTCTCTGCCCCTGGAGAGGCCCCTGTGCTGTCTGGGGTCTCTGCCCCTGGAGAGGCCCCTGTGCTGCCCAGGGTCTGTGCCCACAGAGGGAGCCCTGTGCTGCCCAGGGTCTGTGCCCACAGAGGGAGCCCTGTGCTGCCCAGGGTCTGTGCCCACAGAGAGGCCCCTGTGCTGCCCAGGGTCCACGTGCTCAGCCAGGCTGTTTGAGTCGGGCTGGGCCCTGCAGTGAGCGATGGTGGGTGATCCCAGTGCTCTGAGTGAGCAGTGAGTGTGCCCAGCTGCAGCCCCAGCTTGTGGCCTTTGGTGCCACTGGCCCAGGGTGACCAGCTAGCTCAGGCAGCTGTGGCACCAGGGAGCTGCCTGCTTTGCCCCTTGGTGCTGGGCAGTGACACCGGCTTTGGGCATAGGGACTGTCCCCCTGTCTGCCCTTGGGGGACAGCCCTGGGGCACCGGGGTGCTGTCCCACAGAGCCCTCCTTCCCTGTGCCAGGAGGGCAGCCTGGGCGCTGGTGGGTGACAGCACTGCAGCCTGCTCCAGCACCGTGTGCCAGGAGTGCCTCGGGGCAGACAAAGCACCCAGCACAGTGTGCCAGGAGCTCTGGGGCAGTGTCAGCCCTAATGGGACAGCCTGGGATTGGGGGGACAGCTGGGGACTGGCCTGGGGCTCCCTGATACTGCCCCACTCCCTTGGTCTGCACGGCCTCGCCTTGCTCTTCTAGCAAGACAAAAGCAGTTTTCTGGATTTTTTTCTTTTCTCCCTTGTCAGCATTCCATCTGGCTCAGAGATATAATTAGAGCTTCCTCAGAACCACAGTGAATCAGCCATCCTTAACATAACTTCAGGAGAACAGATCACAGCTCTGGTGCGTCTTGTCCCCGGGACTGGGGCTGCCCAGGTGGGGCTCTCCTGGGCCCCCTGCTCCTTGTGGAGGCTGGGCCCACTGCTGGCCACTGTCCTGCTGTGCTGATGATGGACCTCAGCTGGGGCAGCTGGCTGAGTGACTTGCCCGTGGTTTGTCTGTAGCAGCAGAGACATCAACACCTCCCCAGGACACAACAGTCCGTGGAGGAGAGGCTGAGCTGAGCCAGGAGCCTCATCCATCAGGTCCCCTCCTACGCTTCCTCTTCTGATGCTGCAGAGACAGGATTCACCCCGTGACGTTGGCAAGGAGACCCCAAGCTTGGCACCCAGGGCTTGTGCCCGTGTGAAAAATTCTGTACTGGTCTGGCCCCACAGAGCCTGGGGCAGATGCTCCATGATTCACCCAGTGCATGGAATGCCACGCTGAGTGGGACTGCAAGGGGAAAAGCCAAGGCTTTGATCAGGAGTGGGATCATTGCTCTTTTCCTCGCAAAGCCTGAGCAGTGATGCTTCTGGTGCTGCACACAGCCTGGATTTCATGCAACAGCAGGTATTGCTCTTCCCTTTCCCTGCTGTGCAGTGCAAATGGGGTTTAAATTCTGGAAGAGATTGAGCCCCAGATAAATAACTCTTCAGTAAAATGTTCAGTGGACGCTGAGTCCACAGACCCATCCCTTCTCTCTGCAGACTGGAGTGACTCCCCCAGTGAAGTTCAGGACAACTGACCCTCCTTGGAGCAAGCAGGTGACACTGAAATCTGCAAAGCAGCTGGGCAGAGCAAATACATGGCCCAGGTGTGAGGCACAGGAATAGCAGAGGCTGCTGCTTCCTTCTGGCATCCTGCACTCAGCTCTGCAGCTGCCAGAACCTTTGTTACACCAAATGTGCTCCAAGTTCCAGCTGCACAGGCCACATCCATGCCTAGAATTCCCTTGCACATTACTATCCTGTTATTCCCCTCATTCAGTGGCTCCAATTTCAGGCTTCCATGCACAGGGCAGAGCTACTTTACCCTTGCTGATTCCTTTCTGTGTCCTTTTAATTAATTGTCAAGGTAAGTTCCATGTGTCCATTTGATGTTAACTGGAAATACAGCTTTCATGGGGCAAAATTCACTGCAGCTGTGAGTCAGATTTGGAAAAAAACACTTGGAAGTCTGTGGAGTAGAGTGTGTCTGCTTGTATGGTGCCATGAGTGATCCTCTTGTTGGGCAAGAATTAGGGGCTGCTCTGCCCAGGATGGCATTTCACCCATGAAGGATTTAGAGGGACATCAACAAGCAAAAGAGAGATCTAGAACTTGGAAACCTACTGAAGAATCATGGAAACCATCTCAGTTGCTAAAGCTGAAGGGAATTCTGGCCCAGAAACTGCACTTCCTTGTTTCCTGCTGGGCCTGCACCAGTGTCCCATGGCAGCAGTGGCCAGGGTGGGCTCCTTGCCAGGTGGGCACTGTGTTGCTTCAGGGGCCTCCTCATGAGTGCCCCATGGCCTGACCCTGCTCAGCAGTCACTGACTCACAACTGGTGCTCATCACAGGGATTGATGGATTATTATGGGAAATGCTTCTGCTAGCAGGTTACCAAAGGCCAGGAAATGTGTCTGTAGCACTGAGGGTGGTGGCCAGGGTGCAGGGCAGGCCAGTGGGGCGCAGAACACCCTGTCCCAGCAGCCTCCCAGGAGCTCAGACACTCTGCTGCCCTCTGCTCTCAGGGTCTGTGGGTGACCAGATGATGGTGGTGTGCTGAATTCTGTCTTGTGCTGTTCCAGGGCACCCTCAGTCAGAACAGCCTGGACAGTGCAGCCCACCAGCACTCACTGCAGCATGTGCTTGGCTCTTGCAATCCTGCAAGGTGCCAGAGAGAGCTGATGGCAATTTTCAGATTAAACCTTTTTTTTCGCAATACACAGTTTTATCATGGTCTAGTTCTGGTTTTGTTGGTTCTGTTTACTTCTTTTTTAAGTAGGAGAAAAACTTTCTGTTTGGAGACAGATGACACCCCAGAGCAGATCGAGGAGCATCACTCTGGGAAGCAGGAACTCCAGATGGGGCTGGAATTGCAGTGGGGGTGTCCAACTCCTTTTTCTTATCTGATGCAAACAACACTCAAAATGAGCAGATGCTGCTGACAACTTCCTTGGTCTTTTTCATTTGAGTTTTTTGTTGATTGGCTGGGGGGTTTTTGTTTGCTTTTAATCTCATGGAAATGTTACAAAGCCATGGAAGCACTTCCAGGCAGCACATCCCAGTTGTTCAGGATGTCTGGGTCTTGGGGCAGCACAAGGGCAGCTCCTCTGGTGTGTGGGCAGCTGGAGAGGGGATGTGGGAGCTGTGTTTGCTGCGATCTGGGATTGCAGAGGCATTTTCATAGAAACCTGACAAACAGAGGTGGCAGCCCAGGGCAAGCACAGAGCAGGGCACCAAAGGGGACTCAGGGGTTGGCAAAGACGTTCAGTTGGGCACATCCTGCTCAGTGGGCAACAGCACACTCTGGGAGAAGTGGCCCCGACCTTCCTAATGGCACAAGGAAGCTGGAGACACCCTGGAAGAGCCTTCCTTGGGGCAGCCTCACTGCCAGAGTCCCGGGGCTGCCAGAAAAGGCACAGGCAGAGTAACCCCCAGGTGTCCCCTGGAACAGACACGTGAGGCGTTCTGAGGCCAGTGGGAAAAAATATTTGGTGGTGGGTCACCCTTTAAGGGATCAGTTTCCTGTAATTTTTTTCCATAAATTCTCTTGTGTACACAGGATTGGAGCAGGGCTGGTTTGGCCTTGGCACAGGCCATAGGATGACGTTGTCAGTCTCCTAAAAGAGACTTTCCCTGGCTGCCAGGCAGGAAAAGATGGGTGAGATGAGGAACATGTCACCACACTGCCTAATGACACAGCAATCCCTTTTCCCAGTTATACTGGAAATAGTGTACTCCTCCAGAATTATTTCAGGTTGCAATATGCCCCACCACATCTGTGCTCATGCTGCTGAGGGGCAGTAATTACACTGCTCATAAACACTCATTCATTCAAAGTGGCCTAATATTCATCTTCTTTGTTTAGGAATGTTCATCCCTAAAAAATGTTCTGACCCTAAAGTCCTAAAACCCTGCTGAAATTAGATGGGATCTAATCTGTACCTGGGCTGATGTCCTGTCACTGTCTGGGAGGACAATGTGGGGAACTCGCTGTTGGGCTGGAATGTTCCCTGGACATTAGGGAGATGTAGTCTTTGTGCCTCAGTATTTTGTACCAGGGTTGCTGAGGAGGCAGGGGAGAAGCAGGACTGCTCCTGCTGCCTGTCCAGCTGCTGCCCAAGTGGCTCAGGCTGGATGTTGGGAGAAGGCCCCCCTGGGCAGTGGAGCAGAGAGGACAGTGTGTGGCACCTCTGTCCAGGGAGGTTTGTGAGAGCCAAGTGGGGAGAGCCCTGAGTAACCTGGCCTGAGCACAGGGCTGGCCCTGCTCTGAGCAGGGACCAGGGCAGAGACCTGGGGGTCCCACCCAGGCAGTTCCAGTCTCTGGAATTCAGCATGGAGCAAGGGAATGGGGGTTCACCCAAACCCCTGCAGAGGAGGGGATGGCACTGCCTTTGGGAGCTGACCTCTGCCAGGGCAAGCTCAAGGGGCACTGGAGTTATCTGCCAGATACCCAACAGGCCTCTCTTTTCTCTCCAAGTGTTTCACGCTGCCTGTGCCATGTCCAGGATGGAGCCTGGTGCCAGCTCAGGAGCAGTGCCACTGCAGCAGGAGAGATGAGGGTGCTGGGAGCCAGCTGCCCCACCAGAAAACAGCCCAGCAGCCACTTCTGGTGTGGAACTGCCCCAGCTGGGCTGGGCAGGCAATGGGGAGCAGGAAGAAGGAGGGGCTGCACCTGGTTTTCTGGGTGAAGCTGCTCCAGGAGTGGCAGCAGGGTGAACCCACACTGGTGAGAGGCATTTGCTTTGCTGGGACGAAAAGGCAGGCTGTGAGAAGGGAAAAGGGCCATGCTAGAGCCTGACAGGATGGCCTCTCCTTTGGGGTAGGTGTGGAGGGCCCTGGAGTACTGCCTGTGCCAGGGAGAGATGGCAGCTGGTGCCGGAGGGTGGCTGTGCTGGGTGCAGGGGGCTGCACGGGGAGGTGGGGATGTGTGTGTGAGCAGCCTCCAAGGGAACACCTTCCCTGCAAGTGTGTTGTTCACTGAAACCAGAGAACATTTGAAGTCAAGTGTATTTGCCTAGTGTTTTTGTAGAGTCAAAGTCCCTTGCAGGAGGTGAGAAGGTGGAAGGCAAACCCTTAGAGAACATTTATTTTGTAGTTACAATAAAAGCCATGCTTGAAAGAAAAAGGAGTCAGTTGCAGCTTTGCCAGAAGGGTTCTTGCTGTAGCCCATCCAAACCTGGGCTCAGGCTGACCTGAAGCTCAGCAGTCACCAAACAATGTCCCAGGAGCAGAGGAGGGTGGGCAGCTGGGGAGCAGCGTGGCCCTGGGGAGGGGATAGTCCCGGCTGGATGCTCCTCAGTGCTTGGCCAGCAGCGTGCTGGGGGATTGAGCTCTTCATGCACTGGCTGTATCTGACATGCGAGAAGAGATATCTGGTGAAAAATGGTGCTGTGGAAGCACGGTGGGGAACACTGCCCTTTGAAAACATGCTGCATGTGCTGGATAAACCTGTCTGGAGCTCTGTGGAGTCTCAGTACTGCTTCTTAAACAGGGTTGAGGTCTGTTTGTGTATTTTTGCTGATGTAGTAGATAAACGTGGCGCACAAGTGTCCTTTCTGTCCCCATTACTCCCTCACATTAACTGAACAAATAACTGGTTGAGCTTGGCTGAGAGGCTGCTAGTTGTGCTTTGGAGTGATGCAGCACGGTACAAATTGCAAAGAGCATCTTGACAGGTTGCAATAAACCGAGCTTAGAAGTTCCTGCAGTATAGGAGAGCTGGGATTCTGTTTCTCATTTGGACATAGAGGAAGGTTGTTAATCGTGCACTGACATTGCCAGAGGCACGCGGCGTGCCTGGTTTGTGGTGGTGGAAGTTCCTGCTCTGTGTCCAAATTCCCAGCGGGCCTGGGACTTGTTCCCCTCTCCCTAAGGCAAAGGCTGTCCTGAAAGTGCAGGGAGGAGGCAGCAAGGCAAAGGCTATCCTGAAAGTGCAGGGAGGAGGGTGCTGGGGTTTAGAGGGGATCTCCTGGTTCATCATCGATTGCAGCTTATGGCAAAGTTGTGTTCACAGAATCACAGGAGGGTTTGGGTTGGAAGGGACCTTAAAGCTCATCTCATCCCACCCCTGCCATGGCAGGGACACCTTCCACTGTCCCAGGCTGCTCCAAGCCGCGTCCAACCTTGGGCACTGGCAGGGATGGGGACACTGCCAGGACACTGCCTGGCACAGAGTGCTCACAGCTTTCCTGGGCACCCTGTGCCAGGCCATCTCCACCTTCAGTGTGAAAAACTTGCTTATCTCTAATTCCTGTTGCTGTAGTTAATGACAGATCATATGTTTCTTTCCAGCCTTTACTAATCAGAGAATTTAGATGCTTTAACAAGATCTAGAACACAGTGCCCGTGGAGAGAGCAGGCTCTGCTCCTGCGGTCAGGGTGTGCCGGTCCCAGGTTGCTGTGCTGGAAGCAGGAGCGCCGGGCAGGGAGCAGGAGTGCCGGGCATGGAGCAGGGAAGATGCAGGGAGGGTGCAGGAGCCCCGGCGGTCCCTGGCTGGCAGCGCTGGCCCAGCCCTTCGGGCCCTGCCGTGCCTTTCTGTCCCCTGGAACCCTCCCCCGGGCAGCGGCAGCAGCCGGGTCCGTGTCCGTGCCGCGGATGCTCCGCGGGAGGAGCGATGGTGCGGCTCGGCCCCGCACGGGTATTTCTGTGCCGCAGGAACGCGTGGGCTCCTGGAGAGCGGCCAGCACGGCTGGCAGAGCCCACCCGGCTCGGGGGCACGGCTCCGGCTGGGGTTTGTCCCGGCTCGGGCAGCAGCGGTGCCGCGGTCCGTGTCACGCTGCTGTCGCCGGGGCCGGTGGCAGCCGCAGGCAGGGCTGCGGAGCGACGTTTCTGCCCCTGTCCCCAAAAGCGTGACCCCCGCAGCAGCCCGAGCTGCTGTGGGCCCGAGCGGGCACAAAGCCCTGGCTGTGAGCAGCAGCGGAGTTGCCACGGCTCCGGCGTGGAGGAGGATGGGCTGGCGGCCGGAGCTGAGGGCTGTGCCAGCCAGTGTGTCTGAAGGAACCGGTGATTTCATATTTGCATTTAATATAAACCAATTAAATAAGTAAGATTGCAGGAGGGAGTGGTACGTGGGGTGTGACTGAAGAGGAGAAGAACCATCTACCTGGTGTCTGTGGTGGGTGGGGAAGCTCACGGGGGGTTTGTAGGGCAGGCGGCCTGAAGGAGAACCTGGAACTGCCGAGGTGGGCAGCTGGGGCTGCTCACTCCGGGGGCTGTTGTAAACTGAGGAAAGCTCTCAGGACAGACTGCTGGGAACGCCACAGAACTCCTTCAGGTGAGGGGCTCCGAGGACACCCCTGTGATTCTGTGGTAAGAGAAAGTGCTTCCCTCTAAACAGAAGACTTCTAATTTTGGAAGGAAGCCGAATGAACTGGGGGGCTCTCATTCATATTCACAGCCCGTCGCACTTGCCTTTGCTCCTTCTAAGCAGCTGTTTTGCCCAGCACACAGAAGGAGGAGGAAGTTGGTGGATGAAGCCTCCTGTTCCACTGTATCGCCTGCAAAGCTTCCGTGAGGGGGTCCGGGAGAAAAGAGTCCTAAATCACACCAGCAAGCCCTTTGGTGGAATTGTGTGGAAGAGGGAAGTTCAGCTGCTCGAGGAATGGGATTTTTCTCTGTAGGGCAGATGTGCACAGACAGACACTTTTGGAACAGTAAAACAAGACCCCCTTGCCCAGGCACTATCGGAGGTCTCCAGCCCAAACCATTCGGTGACTCTGTGTACCAGGCACACGCTGCCCTCTTTCCTTCACGTTTCATTCTCCCAGTTGCAGTATGTCACCTTGGGCTGCTTTAGAAGATGCCAACAGTGACTACAAGCATAAGGAAATCATCCCAGGAAACCCTTCAAGGGCTGGATGTGAGTCCTGGAGCCCCTTTTATAACAAACCTCAGTTCCAATTGTGTGAGAGCCTGTGACATTCTGCTGCTGGATTGTTGTCATCACGGTGCTGGCTCCCAGCTGCTGGAGGGCTCTGGGGTTTGTCCCTCTGAATGGAGATGGTTTTACTCCGGTCTGGCTGAAGTGCCCTGGACTGTGGTGGCTCCACACAGACCTTTCCCAGGGAGCCACTCTGCTGGCTGTGCTGACTGTCCCTCTGTGCCTGCCAGGCTGGGATGCCCACCCCACTGGGAGGGACTCACTCCTCTGCCTCAGCCTCTCGTTCCATTGCTTCTGATGTCGGTAGCAGCTGCAGAGCCGACCAGCTGTCCTCAGCAGGCTCTTGTGGGAATCTGCTCCAAAGGCGTTCACCGTTCTTCAGGCACTTTCCTTCTGCTTCACGTAAAGTGCATTTGCAGCACGGAGCAGGGCTCAGCCACTTAGGATAAAATCCCTGGTGCCGTTCACGGCAGCCCCGGCCGTGGTGGGAGGGTGGATCCAGCGGGGTGCTGAGTGCTGGGTGGGTGCTCCAGCAGGTGGGTGCTCCAGCTTCCCCAGGAGTTCTCTTTTAACAAGCTCCCTCCCTCTCTCCCCTTGGCCAGTGCCTTAAGAAGGATCTCAGGCTTGTGGGAAGTGCAGTCCAGCTCTGTCAGGACCTTGTGCTGGCAGGGTACCCCCAGCCCCAGGGCCGTGCCTTCTTCTGCCCTTCCTGTCCTCAGCTGGCTGGGATGGACGGGGTCCTTGGAAAACCCAAACGCCCCCAATTCCTTAAACAGAACCAAAACCCACAACGTAATTTAAGAAAGGAGCGCAACAGAGCTGAGCAGAGGTTTCTACGTTGGTAAATTATTCTGTTTAGAGGAACTGGGGATACAGTAAGAAATGGTTTGAGTGGTTTTTTTTCTTTCTTTTTTTTCTTCTTCTTTTTTTTTTTGGTTTTTTTTTTTTGTTTGTTTGGGGTTTTTTTGGTTTGGTTTTTTTTTTGTTTTGTTTTGTTTTGTTTTGTTTTGTTTTGTTTTGTTTTTCTGCTGGGTTTAATTTTGCATGGTGAAATAATAAAACCCAGCCCTGCTCTGATCCAGGCAAACCTTTCCAGTTCCTCAGCATGCACAGATGCTTTGAAGGAGGAAAAAACGGGGAGGGGAAGGAATCCGCAATACATTTACCATGGTTTTACATTAAACCTTCATTATCTTTATCCCACGGGGTGTGTGTGATAGCACTTCATTTGCCAGCTGTGCAGCTGGGTGCTCTGGAGCACAGTAAGCCCCGAGGAGCGCGGGGTGGGCTGGCAGTGTGGGAGGAGGCTGGGAGGGGTGTGGGGGTCTCGGTCGCTCCCGGTGCCCTGCCGAGGTCCAGCCCAAGCCGTGGAGGTGTCCCGCGGGGGGTCCGGCTGGGGACAGGGCCCCGCGGGGCTGGGTCTCTGCCCTGGAGCATCCCTGGGGTCACGGCGCTTCCCTTTGCCCAGGGAGGGGGGTGGCGGTGGGGACAGCACCCATTCCCTCTGGGCTCTGAGCTGCGGCTGTCCAGCTGTTCCCAGCTGTGTCCGGCTGTTCCCAGCTGTTCCCAGTTGTGCCCAGCTGTTCTCAGCTGTTCCCGGCTGTGCCCTGTGCCCGGCTGTGCCCAGTTGTGCCCAGCTGTTCCCAGCTGTTCCCAGTTGTGCCCAGCTGTGTCCGGCTGTTCCCAGTTGTGCCCGGCTGTGTCCGGCTGTTCCCGGCTGTGCCCGGCTGTGCCCGGCTGTGCCCTGTGCCGCATGTGCCCGCCTGTTTCCAGTTGTGCCCAGCTGTTCCCGGCTGTTCCCAGTTGTGCCCAGCTGTTCCCGGCTGTTCCCGGCTGTGCCCAGCTGTTCCCGGCTGTTCCCGGTTGTGCCCAGCTGTTCCCGGCTGTGCCCGGCTGTTCCCAGCTGTTCCCGCCTGTGCCCTGTGCCGCCTGTGCCCGCCTGTTTCCAGTTGTGCCAGCTGTTCCCGGCTGTTCCCAGTTGTGCCCAGCTGTGCCCAGCTGTTCCCGGCTGTTCCCGGCTGTGCCCGGCTGTGCCGCCCCCGGGCAGGAGCAGCCTCTCCCCGTGTCCTGCTCAGCAGCAGCCGCAGCCCCTCACCTGGAAGCCGTTTCTCTTCTCCCCGGCTGTGAGTCTGTGTCCGGAGCAACAACAACACCTGAGAGTTACACGGGGAGAGGGAGGTGCTGGTGTTGCCTTCTGCTTTCCCAAAGTATCTTCTGTACAGCGCACGAGAGTGGAACTATTTGACGTGAGCAAAGGAACTGTCATTAACAGCTCCTTTTCATCTCATCGCTTTGTTGTTGGTTTCTCCCTCCACAAAAAAAAAAGAGTTTGTTTACTTTTCGCTATCTACTATCTCTGTCTTTGCTTTAAATTTAACCTTAGTGTCCTTTGTCTTCACCCCTATTCAGAATCAATGAAGCGGTGAAAAGGGAAGATTTGCATGTGAAGGAGTGTGTATTTTAGAGTGCCGGTGTGCTTTGCTTGGTTTGGTTTTGTTTTGTTTTTTTGAGGGGGGGTGTTTTGATTTTACTTTGCTTTGGGTTTTTGTTGTTTTTGTTGTGTGGGCTTTTTTTTTTTTTTTTTTTTTTTTTTTTTTTTTTTTTTTTTTAAGAATTTGCTTTTTCTCCTGTCTCTTTTCTGGCTGGAACTTCTTGAATTCTCGTACATTTCCCACTGTTGTTCTTGCCAATACCAAATTGATTTCGAATATGTTTTTCTTATCTAAATGTGTTAAGAAAACAAATCACCTCTGAAATGCTTTTTTGTGCGTGGTTTTCCTTTGGTAGTTCCATTAAATGGTGTGAGGTGTTGCCCAGCGCCTCTCCTGCTGAGAGGAGACTCCAACCTGGCAAAAAAGTGATGGATGGGAGAGACCAAACCCTCTGCGTGCTGCATTTGTCCCCTGCCCTGTTAGTGTCACTCACAATGTTAGTGTCACTCACCCTGTTAGTGTCCCCCGCCCTGTTAGTGTCCCCTGGCCTGTTAGTGTCCCCTGCCCTGTCAGTGTCACTCACTCTGTTAGTATCCCCTGCCCTGTTAGTGTCACTCACCTGTTAGTGTCACTCACCCTGTTAGTGTCACTCACCCTGTTAGTGTCCCCTGCCCTGCCAGTGTCCCTCAGGGCTCTGTGGATCCCTGGCATGGGAAGCGAAGTGCTGGTGCCTGGACACCCCTCGGCAGTGGGGCCTGGGCCGGGAATCCAGCCCCTCTGGGGAGAGCTGGTGCCAGCAGTTGTCGCTCATCGTTCCTGAGGAAGTCACCCGTTTGAGTGTTGTAACACAGGGACGAAGCGAGGCCATGGCTGCTGCACCTGTTGTTCTGCACAGATTCAACTTTTCCTGCTGCATTTAAGTCCAAGAAATAAATCTCAGGTTTCCACCTGGTCTCGGTGTCAGGGCAGGTGGGTGCAGAGGGAGCACCTGCTGCACCCTTGGGTGCCATGCTACGGGAAAAGCAGCTCCTGGCTGAGCTGTGGCAGTCTGGGTTATCAACTGCTCTGCAGCCTCACGAGGGCTTGGATCAAATGTTCTGAGCTGCAAACGGGTTGTGATGAATTGCTTCAGTACTTTACTTTTAGCAGTCCTGCTGTTTGTTATGGATATTTTGCTGTAAAACAGTGAAAATCCTGCATTCTTAGCTCTTTGCCCATAAACTTAGGCTAAGGAAGCTTCCTGACCTTGGAAGGGTGAAAAAAAAGAGGCAGGCAAATGCATCCATGTGATATTTGAGAAAGTCATAAATCCAAGCTGGAATGAGAAGTAATTTAGTCATCCCTTTGGAGTTGTTTTCTATAAGAAAATATGTACTGAATATCAAATTTGCATCCAGTTGCTTTGATATCAATGGTACAAGACAGTATGAATTTCTTAAAAGACGGAATTTGAATTTACCCCTGCGTTTGTGGGTAGCCCAGAGCCCTGCTGGCAGCCGGAGCTGGGATCGGAGCAGGTTCCTCTGGGCGGCTCTGAGGGCTTTGCTTGGGATGTGACAAGTTGTTCAGCACAGAGTGCGTCCTTTGAAAGGCTGCTGCCCAGACAGTCGGGCCAAAACTGTGAATACGTTGCATTTTGAAGGTTCTAAACCGGAGGGAACTCTTAATTATTCCAAGGATGAGCTGAGGTGTGAGACACAACCCTGCAGCACTGAGTGCCCGGGGGAAGCGTGTGAGCTGCTGTTCTCATCCGGCTAGGTGTTTGATTGTTCTCCAGCGCTGAGGGTGGGTGAATCCCGGCGGGCAGGGCCCTGCTGCCAGCCCAGGGACAGCCTCCTTGGGCTGTGCTGCCCCTGCCTGTCAGGGGATGTGTGGTGAGCAGCGGGAGCCCGGGCTCGGCTCTGCTCCGTCCCTCCCTGCGCTCCCAGCCCCGGAGCAGATGCGGGGAGCTGCAAGGCGTCTGCCCGCACACCAGCAGCTCACTGCATGTCCCAAACGGCGGGAGCAGTGCCGAGTGAGGCCCCTTCTGATTCCAGCAGAGCCGGGGTGGGATGGTGGGCACGGCTCCGGGCCAGCTGCTGCCTCTGGCCGCTGCTTCCTGGGCGCCTCCTGTTCCCTGAGCCTCTTCCCCGGTATTTTATAATGGCTCAGCCGGGTTTGACATTTTTTCCTCCCAAATGAACTATCCAATATCTCGTTAGTTTTAATTTTGCCGTTGCTAGGAGAGCACGGTGGGCTCCGTGCCGCTGATCCCAGGGCCAGCTTTGAGCCGGGGCAGCGCTTTGCGCTGGGGCAGCGCCTGCCCCCGCCGTGCGTGGGCAGAACAAACTCCGCTGCCAGGGTTTGCTCTGGCTGTGGTTTAGCTTCCTTTAATGAAAGACCTGCTCATGCTAATGAGGAGCTCTGCTGAGGGGTGGGACCCCTCTGTGAGCCCCAGTTCACCCAAGCGTGGTGTGGAGAAGCGCAGTGCAGGAGGGTGCCAGCACCCCCGGGCCCCAGCTCCAGGAGCCCCTCCTTCCAGAAGCACTGGGGAATTCACCCGGGGAGATTCCAGCTGTATTTTTAATGGCTTTTAAAATAATGGTTAGCTAGTTTGGAGTGTAAATGTTAGTGCTGCTGTAACTGGACTAATAATAGCTGCTGCTCTTATTTCAGTGAGGCTGGTGAAACATTAATGGGAGCAGCAGCAAACCCGGCCCCCCGCACCGCGCCGCCTCTGCCCGTGACACCGCTTGGAGTGTAACAAATTAAGTGGATGGATTTTTATGGCAGGCCATAACACTGCCCCTGAGGTATCTTGGGTTTCACTGGATGATTCCAGCTAATTGTCCTTGAGTTCATTATTGAGAAAACTCTGCTGTTATTTGAAATGATGAGGATTTTTAGGCAGGGGCAGTGACTGTTCAGTAGTGATACCCTGCCAGACATCCTTAGTGCAGACCGGGATTGCTGTATGGCATTCCTCCATTGTTTCTGCTGCCGGAGGTGAGCGCTGTCATTGTTGTCACCTGCTGCAGTGGGGCTGATCTTTAACTCCTCTCGGGCCCTGATAAAATCCCCACATGGTCCTGTGGGGACCGGGAGAGCTCGACAGGGACTCTCCTGGCCCCAGAATTCTTTGGAAAGACAATTCAGGCCACAGCAGCTTTGGTTCATAGTCCACACACGGTTCACTGAAAGTATTTTGTAAACATGTGAAAGTAAGTTTATACTCATGGAATAAACAAACAAAAACTGAAATTTGTTTCAGAGGCTGAGACAGCTGTACCGGGGGCACAGCTCTTTGAGATGTCACTTTTTTCCCTTCTTGTTGGCGTTTCAGTGAAGGAAGGATTTAAAATGCAGCACATTTTAAGGGTATGAATAATCATATTCACTGTCTGATTTACATTGACTTAAGTAAAGACTAAGAGCTTAGAAAAGTCATTTGTCATTTGAGGGTGTTTTTGTGGAAGGCTTTTTGATTGGAAAACAAATGCAAAGCAGAGAACATGTAAGAAGCAGACACAGCCACTGAACTAATGTTTTGCAAATCCTTTAAAACTTTCCACTCCTGTTGATGTAAAACCCACAATCAGATTGCACCAAGCTGACACGGATCAGTGCTCTCATGTTTGTTGAGAGCACAGGACATGGCACAGGCAAACAGCAGAGTTCTGGTCCCAAGAAAAGGGAGGATAAATGAATTTATGGGATGTCCTGTGGGAACCCCTCTGCCCTGCTCTGGGAATGCCGATGGGGCTGTTTACATGGAGTGACTGATGAATGATCAGGATGGAGAATGGGATTAAAAAAAAGGGGCAGAAAGTGCAGCTCCCTGTCTGTGCCAATCCCCTCTGTGTGGGGATTTTTCTGGTGCTGTTGGAGCCTTGCAGATCTCACCTCTGAGCAAAAAAGGACTTTACTTGAGCCTCAAGTCCCTTTGTCCACCTTGGCTCACTGACAGAGTAGAGTACTGGCCCAGCCTGGGCAAATTGACATCTCAGGGTGGGCAAAATCCTCTTTTGTTTTTTGAAACATCTCTGGCTGCAGATCTGACACTTGTCACCAGCTTTACTCTGTGCTCAGGCACAGAGGTGAGCCCTGGCCTCCGTCCTCCCAGAGCAGCCTGTTCATCTCCAGAAGGAGCCTTTCCTCTGGCATGCAGGACACCTGTTTTGCAGAAAATGAGATTCCATCTCAATGAATAAGAAGTTTTGCAGTTTGTTTGGAAGAGGGGCTAGCCGGGCTCCACTTGGATGCCTGGCATTGCTTTGGTGCCTCCTGTGAAAGTGTCTTGCTGCTATATGTGGAAAAAGCATTTCCCTCTCTCTTGGAAAACCCTCCGGGTTAATCTGTTTCCATAATGGCCCAGGGGTGCTGCTGCCCTGCACAGACACACAAACTGAAGCATTTCTGGGAAATCACCTCATTTATTGGGGCCTTGGCACAGGGGAGTGCACAGGTTGGGTGGGAAATCTCTGCTGAGCCCCATGAGCCTGCCCCAGGCAGCCTTTGCCTTGGAAAAAGCACCTCTGGCCCTGCTCAGGGGCTCTGCATCGGGGTCCTGTGGGCCATGGGAGGGTGGCTGTGTCCCACAGCAATGTCACCAGTGCTGCCCCACAAACTCCAGCTCTGCCCTGGGAGCCCTCTGGCTGCCCTGGCCCTGCCAGCAGCTGCTCAGAGGGGTGATGGTGAGGAAAAGGCTGCCACGGGACATGGGTCTGCAGGTTGTTTCCATAGGGATGCTGGGTTTGAGCTCCTGTGCGGGGCACATCAGGAGACAGCAGTGAGCCCTGCATTGTCCAAAGGATGCCCTGTGCTTGTGAGGGAGTTCCTGCAGCCCTGCTCACCCTCTCACCATCTGGGAAGGTGATGGCTGAGGCTGGAGAGGGCCTGGCTCCGGGCAGGGATCAAGGGCATTCCTGAAACAAGCACTGTCCTGAGCTGCCAGCTGCAAACTCAGCGGATATGAAAGGGAGTCAGTGAACAGGCTGAGCTCTGCAGGGCAAAGCCGTTTCTGCCCATGCAGGTGGGCTGGCAGGCAGGAATGCTCTGTGGTATCGACTGCCGGGGTCCTGCGCAGATGGTGCCCACCAAAACCTGCCTCTAGGTCAGGCAGAGCATTCCCTTCTGCACGGGCAGAACCGTGCTCCTCCTCTCCCTCCATCCTGTGCCGGGAAGGGGAGGAGCAGAGCCCCGGGCTGGGGACACCGGGCTTTCCCCAGCAGCGCAGCCAGCTCTGCATCCCAAGCCACAGGAGCCCTTGTTGGATGGTTTGCGTGAGGCTGGTGATTCCTGCCCCGGGGACGATGCTCTCCTGACGCACTACTGTAACAAGAGAGGCGCAGACACCACAGCAGAATTGGAGCGGGAAAAGAGGAAGTGTAATTTTTTCTTTCAGTTTATATAGATTTCCAGAAATGAGACCACATTGGAAGACTGAGGTTCAACCTCTTCAACTCCACTGATCTGAGAAAGTGTCCATCAATTGTCCCTCCTACAGAGAAGAATGTAAAGAGTATAGATGTTTATGAAAAAACATTGCTTTGTTTAAGTGAAAGTGCATGAGAAATTCTGCCTCCAATTCGGAAGGCTGAAAAGAGGGCGACACTCTCCGGCTCACACAGCGGCACAAGGGGCTCCAAAGCTGCTGCCTGGCGGGATCACCCCGCCCCAGCTACAGGGGAAACTCCTCTGCTCGCCTTCAGGGCACCGAGCGCTGGTCGAAGGATCCCGGCCCACTTCAGGAGATGTGCTGGATCCTTTTCTAAGTGGCGAAATCTCCTTCACACTGAATATACAAAATCTTTTCTTCTGTCCAATTAAGGTTTCTTCTATGTCCAGGTGACACTTCACTCCCTCTTGAAAGGCTCCTCTCCCTGCTGCAGGAGAGCTCAAGCTGGTGCTTGGATGTGTGGGGAGGGGGGAATTTCCTTGCTTGTTTTTTGGACAATTTGCCAATCAAACAATGTTTCACACGGCCACAGAATAATTGGCTATGCTGCACTTTCCTGGGTGAGTACCTGGGAACCAGAGTGGGAAAGATGCCTCGTGTGCTGGAGTGATGCTGCTTGTGCTTCATGAGCCCCAGCAGGGGCAGGCTGGCACTTGTGGGGTTTCTCTGCCAGCTGCCAGGGCCAAACTGGGTGTGAGAGTGGGAATTGCCCTGGCAGAGCCTTCCACACGATCCTGTCCCCTTGCTTCTACAGAGGGGTGATGTTGCTGCACCATCCTCGGGCAGCCCTCATCAGGTGCTAGTCCCACATCTCTGCTGGCTGTGGATCACCACTTGGTCAGGGAATTGAATGCTCAAACCTTTTTTAGAGATATTTATTTCCTGTGAGGAGTGTCCCGATGTCTGAGTGACACAAAACCTGTCTGAGCTTCTTTTTCCTTCTGCGGCCCCGACGCTGTGGGAGCAGCAAGCTGAGCTGTCTCCTGCATCTCCAGTGGTTTCTGCTCATGTGGCCACTCAATTATATTTTAGCAATGCCTTCAAAGGCATTTTGTTTGCACAGGTGTCACTGAAGATTAAGTTTAGCATATGAAGTCTATTATTTGGAGCTCATGCTTCCCCTATTCCCAGGAAGAGACTTGGCTCAGTTGTCAGAGCCTTGGAGAGGTTTGCAGAGCTGGCAGCCAGAAATACAAACAGCTTCTAACAGCTCTTTTAATCCAGCAGAAATAAAGTCTAGAAAAAGCAGTCAGTGAAAGCTAAAACCTGACAGACTCAGACAGGGTAGCACACACAGGACTGGATGGATGGCTGGGATGTTACTTCTGTGGGGTTCAGAGACATTGAGGCTCAAATTTGAGGACATGGTTTGGTGGTGAATGTGGTGATGGTGGTGTGTTGATGGTTGGACTTGGTGATCTTGGAATATTTTTTTCCAAAATTAATGATTCTGAGACCCTACAAAATGCCAGTAGAGGAATCTGTACTTTTTTTCCACCATCCCCCTCTTTCCTTGGGTTTAGCGATCAATAACAAGAGAATTGGCAATTTCCTTAATGACGGCTGAAATGTGCATCAGGACAAACTGTTCAGTCACCACTCATCCACGGATGGTAAAATTCCTTTTGTGATAAATCACGTGGGAAATATTAACTCCAGGGCTTTGGGAGAGCTCCTGCCCTGCTGGCAGAGCAGAACTCGCGGGGTGCATGGCTGGGGCGCCCACGACAGAGAGCCCTGCAATGAGGAATCCCTGCACTGGGGTAAGGAGGCACCCCACCTCTTCCCTCTGCACAGCAGGAGAGGGACAGGCAGCTCCCCCTCCGCTCAGTGCTGCTGCCAGAAGTGAAAGGGGAGCTGCCTCGGGCACAGGGAGCATGGCTGGTTTGGTGTCCCTGAGGCACAGCCCCGTGCTGGGCTGGTGTCCCTGTGCTGGGCTGGTGTCCCCGTGCTGGGCTGGTGTCCCTGTGCTGGGCTGGTGTCCCTGTGCTGGGCTGGTGTCCCTGTGCTGGGCTGGTGTCCCCGTGCTGGGCTGGTGTCCCTGTGCTGGGCTGGTGTCCCTGTGCTGGGCTGGTGTCCCTGTGCTGGGCTGGTGTCCCCGTGCTGGGCTGGTGTCCCTGTGCTGGGCTGGTGTCCCTG